>JAOVVF010032357.1:0-10558 GCA_028565595.1 Duopalatinus emarginatus | reverse complement strand
ATAGATAGACAGACAGACAGACAGACAGACAGACAGACAGACAGATAGATAGATAGATAGATAGATAGATAGATAGACATACAGCCAGATGGATGGACAGATAGACAGACAGACAGACAGACAGACAGATAGATATATATATAGATAGATAGATAGATAGATAGACAGACAGACAGACAGACAGATAGTTAGATAGACACAGACAGACAGACAGATTGACAGACAGATGGACAGACTGACAGAGAAACAGACAGACAGGCAGATAGATAGATAGATAGATAGATAGATAGATAGATAGATAGATAGATAGATAGATAGACAGACATACAGCCAGACTGATGGATGGTTGGACGGACGGACGGACATACTTCAATACCACATGTACAAAACAGAATAATGATATTACATCCTCACATTAGTCCATTTTTCCTGCTTCACCTGCCAGGGGTTTGGTGGTGTTAATGTTATGGCCGATGGGTGTATAAAGGCAGTGTGTTTTATTATGTTCTGTACCGATGTGACAGTGAAGGACTGTGAGCTCGTCTGATCTCCATGTTCATCTTTGTTTATTTTGCCTCTCAGAGTGAACACTGCCCTGCTCCGTCAGCCCTGAGGTCAATATTCAGCGCATCACGTTCGTATATAAAAGAGGATAAGCGTCCTCGCTCGATAATCAACATCCCCGGAGCCGAGCAGCTGAATTCTTCATGAGTCCCTCTGTCTTCCTGAGTTTGCCTGATCCATTATTTAGGTTACCTGTGATGTTTTGAAGCTGCTGTTAATAATGGATGTGTGGGTGTGGGTGTGGTTTCGAGATGGGGGATTTAGGGCAGTGTACATACGGAGTGACAAAAGAGATGACGATGATGAAGGTGATTCTGTCCATCTCTGTCGGTTTATTTATAACGCATGGATCTGCTCCCTGTGGTCAGGGAAAATGCCACGAATACCAGGAGGGCATCTTCGAGGCGTCTTCATACTAAAGTGCATTACCATTCATCTACACCCAGCTCCAGAGGCCTTACCAGGAGTTAAAAGAAATGATGTGTAGAATTTAAATGATGATTAATCACTTCTGGTTGGGGGACAACCAGGACATTTAAATTTCATATAAATGTTAATTGATTTATTTTAAATAAGATTTAGCAAAAACACACGTCTCCACTACATCCCACAAATGCTTGATTGGCCACACCACTCTCCAGAATGCTGCTCGAACCAATTCTGGACAACCTGTCCCCAGTGACACCAGTGCATTGTCCTGCCGAAATGCCCCAACATTGTTGGGGGTACACAAAGTCCATGAATGGCTGCAAATAGTCACCAAGCAGTGAAAATACATTTAGGCGGACCAGTGGACCAAACCTACGCCATGTGAACACATCCCACACCAGTATGGAACCAGCATCAGCCTGCACAACCCTACCATCAGTCCAAATCAACTGGTACCGTGACTCACTGGACAACTCCAAATGTTGGCAGTCCTTTAGGGTCCAGTCTGTAAGAGCCATAGCCTTGCCTTGTGTTGTGTCTGGAAAGTTCTGGGTTCGATCCCTGAAACAGACAAGACATGACTGAATGGTTTGGTTTGGGGCTGCCCCTCACTCTGGGCAAGAGTGCTCACTGCCCCCTAGTGTCCACTAGTGTATGTTTCACTGCAAGAATGGGTTAAAGCAAAGCAGGCAAATAGTTCACTTTCACTTTCACTTTATTTCTGCTTTCATACTCCATGGAAGATAAGGAACTCTGCATTGACCTGTGGGCTGTGCATGTGGACATTGACTGTATGTATGATTTCTGCCACTTTTGAGACAATTGTAGCCAGACACAGCGGGTCACCATCACTAAGCACCCATACATCCACTAAGGGGGGGAATGCTGTCTATGACATATTTCCGGTACATACATGACAGCTTCAGAAATTTAATCAATCCATCTGACACCCACTTTCATTCCTCATTCAGACTCCGATAAATGTAGTAGTACAGAGTATCTCTTCGTCTACTTCAGCGCACACAACCACGGGAAGACTACTGACATAACAGTTGTCTAGAAGTTGACCAGCGATAAGCCACAGAAGGTCATTGCTGAAAAGGCTGGCTGCTCGCAGAGTGGTGTATCAAAGCATATTGAGAATTGTCCAGAAAAAATTGACAATTCCTTGTGAATACTGTCAAGAAAACCTGATTCAAGAACTTTAGTGTAGTGTCCTGAGGCTGGTTTTGATGCATAAAGAGCCACCACACATTACATCACACTACTTGTGAACCAGAGACAATGGCAGACGTGCCAAAGAGAAAAAAAGCTGGATGGCTGCTCAGTGGATCACAGTCCTCTTTTCAGATGAAAGTAAATTTCAGCAGTTTTCAGCAGTCACTGGACTTGTGTCCATGATGTGAATAACACGGTTTCTTTATTATTATTATTATTATTATTATTATTATTATTATTATTATTATTATTATGCTTTTTTGGAATGTTTAAACTCCTCATTGTTTATCTTTGTTAATTATGTAGTATACTGAAAAAAAGTAATAAAAATAATAACAAACATAGAATTACCACTGCTATGGTTTTAGCTACAAACCAGCCTGATTGCTTATCACATTAAGAAATAAGAAATATTATGAAAATCATAGAAAATCATCTTATAGCTATTGATTTCTCTTAGCTACCATGTAACCTTAACAAACCGAAAACCCAGACCTTTAGGCATTTTCCCAGCCTGCGTGTTGAGACCCGTGACTGCAAGGTGCATTGCTGGATTTCATCACCTTTCTTTTAATTGGCGCAGAGCAGCATTAGTATGGCATCTTGCCCTCTGGCACAGATCTGCGGATCAAAGACAGATGGCAGGCAGATGGAACAGAGTATACCCCAGCAACCAAAAAAAAAAAAAAAAAAACCTCATTCCAGGGGGTCAAGTCTCACTCCGGGTGTTAACACAACCCACTCGCCAACCTGTGGACTCTGGCCCAGCATTTTGCAAGTCTCTTATGTAATACCACTCTCCAGAATGTGATTGTAATCCATGTTGGCGATAGTGCTGCCTCATTTTGGGTTCAGGAATTAATGAATGTTTTGAGCACAGTGCCTTGATGTCAGGAGGTGTTCTACTTATGGCTTGATTAACAAATTCATGAGGAGTAGGACGGCTGTCTGTGCATATACTCATCTGTAATAATAACCAAACACACTGGATGCCCATTCTTTAATTGGTCAAAATAAGTAATAGCGAATTGCATGGTGGGCCCTGATTGGTCAAAATAAGCAATAGGGGAGTGCATGATGGGCTCTGATTGGTCAAAATAAGCAATAGTGAATTGCATGGTGGGCCCTGATTGGATTGGTCAAAAGAAGCTATAAGAAATTGCATTTTGGGCCCTGATTGGATTGGTCAAAAGAAGCAATAGGGAATTGCATGGTGGGCCCTGATTGGTCAAAATAAGCAATAGGGAATTGCATGGTGAGCCCTGATTGGTCAAAAGAAGCAATAGGGAATTGCATAGTGGGCCCTGATTGGATTGGTCAAAAGAAGCCATAGGGAATTGCATGGTGGGCCCTGATTGGTCAAAAAAGAAGAAATAGGGAATTGCATAGTGGGCCCTAAACTTGAACATGTTCTAGTTTCTAAAATAATGCTAATGATTTAATCTTTGAATTTTCTTTCGTGCATTATTAAGGGGTTAAAAGGGGTTACACTGAACAACACCAGTCTTTGTGAAGGTATTTGGAAGGTCCCTCATGGGGCACAAGCTTGCAGAAATATTTTCTACACCATATTCTGAACACCACACTTCCTGCAGAACGGTCCACAATTCTGTACAATTATGAGCACAACGCATTGCATCCCATCCCATCCCAGATGTGTTCAGTAACGTTGAGGTCGCCCAAACTCAGATGTGTGTGGCGGTGCATTGTCCTGTTGGAAGAGGACAAACCCATTAGAACAAACGCAGGACATTAAGGGGTGTAACTTATTAAAAAAGGGGCCACGTAGGGTTTAACTGTCAGAGATGTGTGTAGATGTACTGCGGTCCCATGGAATACCAGCTGAACAAACCTCAGACCATTATTGAGCCACCACCACCAATCCGTACCATTTTTGTACATGGACTATTTTTGTTTACACCGCAACACGGTTGAATTCAGGAATCTGATTGGTCAAAAGGTGTGTGTTATTCTTGTATAACAGCATGACTTTGCCCCTTGTAGCGAGAATGACAGGGACACAGAACTGATAGAATTGGCAATTCTATCCTTATCTATGAAATGAGTCGGGTTGAAGAACAGCTGAAGGTGAAAGACCAGCATTTCACTGAATATTAGACTTGATTTAGTTTGATTCCGAAGAACAATTCACCAGATTTACTTGCTGCTTCGTAAAAGAAGTGATCAGGTTTTTCCTGTGTATTTTGTTCACTTTTGTGTAGATCTGTGTGTGTGTATCGTCCCAAATCTCATCCTCCCAAACAAACTGCAGCAGCAGGAGCTTGAGCAGCAGTCTGGAGCTTACCTTACTTCACCTACTGAGAGATAAGACAGCCTGCGTGAAGCCGATTATTCCAGCGAGCTCGGAGCTCGAGCGCTCGGGTTGTTTACTCCGTACGAAAATAGAGAAAGGATACAAAAATATAAAATATATGCAAATACACCCAGAGCAGAAGAGTTATTGTCGTAGGATTCTTGAAAATGCCGTACACGAGCTGGTGATTTCAAAACTTCTACCGATGCACCCGACTGTTGGCATAGACGAAAATCCATTATTCATGCCTTTTGTCACAACCTCTTCCTGTCTACTTCCTGTTATCTTTTATCCCTAATACACCCACAGGACTAATAACTGGGTGTAGCTTGTATAGTAGACGGATCAACAACCAAGAAAAGTAGAGATGGCTTGTAACAATAGACAGCATTTCATTAATCAAGTTTTTAATTTAAAATGAACAACATGTCCAAACACTATAGTAGAGAAATATAGAATCTAAGATAAAACATCTGCCCCTCTCCCTCAAGCTGAGCTAGAAACACTGATAATGGTGTTGTTTTCTGTTTGAAGGGCTCAATATGGATTTTACTGCTTCAGGAGATCAGTAAGATACACAAGAGATAAAGCATTTAAGAGCTTTAAACAAACGGAGGTTATGAGCTCAATGCAGGGTTAATCAGAATCTCCTGGTGGGAATAAATACTGATTATTTGGTTATTGCCAGTTTAAGTAGGTAGTTTAACCTGAACATTTATTAAATAATTAAAGTTTCTACATTTTATTTAACAACAACAACAATTATAACAATAATAATAAAAATAATAATAATAATAATAATTTTGTAGTATAACAAAGCATACGATTACTATTTATTTTATTTCTTCTGTAGGAGTCACTTATTTCACCTTTACAAAAGCGCTTTGTAAAAAAAAAATTACAAACATTTAACAGTACCAATAATAATAATAATAATAATAATAATTATTATTATTATTATTATTATTATTAGCACATTAGCACTTTTTTAGCATACAATTACTATTTATTTTATTTTATTTATTTTTATGCAGATTTTTTTTTAACAACGACAACAACAATAATAATAATAATAATAATAATAATAATAATAATAATAATTAATTTTGTAGTATAACAAAGCATACAATTACTATTTATTTTATTTTTTCTGTAGGGTTTTTGTTTGTTTGTTTTTAGCTAAGGAGTCACTTAATTTACCTTTACAAAAGCACTTTGTAAAAAAACAAAAAAAAACAATTAGTAGTACTAGTAGTAATTATTATTATTATTTTTTATTTTTTTATTTTTTTTTACCACAACAAAGCATTCAAATACTATTTATTTTGTTTGGTTTTTTTTTAGCTTAGGAGTCACTTATTTCACCTTTACAAAAAAGCTTTGTAAATGCAATGTGATGAAAAAAATAACAAACAACAACAATAATAATAATAATAATAATAATAATAATAACATTTTTTCAATTAAATAAAGCATATATAATCATTCATGGGCTGATTTTATTCCTACTGTTATTGAAGCACATGTTAACGCAAAGTAATTTAGAAAAGATCTATGCTGAACTGGCTCAAGTGCTATTCTATGAGCTGCTTAATAATGAAGGTGATCTAAACCGTATTGTTCAACTGAATGATGTCAGGATTTTTTTATTTCTGGCTACCTGTTTATGTCGTCCTGCAACTTTATTTGCTGTATATATATATATATATATATATATATATATATATATATACAGCATATATATATATATATATATATAGAATTTTGGACTAATAAAGACCTGTGTCTTGTGTCTTAACCTGCCTCAGTGATTATCTGTGCACTCCACATCCAGACTTTTGGATTTGTTTGTTAAAGCATACCCGAGACTGCATCCTATTCTGTCTCCGACACATTCAATGCACATTCACTATCTACCTAAATGTAATAATTGCTAGCAGATCGCTATAGTATGCGCAGAATCCTGCAGTACTGATCCACCATTTGTTATTCTTTACTCGTTTGACTTTTTAACAGTTTCATGCATAACATGCAGCAGCTTCTACACAGGGAGAAAAGGATTACCTTCAGTGATTAAAACACTTGTAATATTTTGCAACACAACCCCTTATAACCAGGTTTCCTCATGAGTATGTAGCAAGAGCCAAACATCATGTCTGGAATTAATTCCCTTGGATAAACACATAACTAAACAAAACAGTACCAACCTGTCGATTTCTGCCGGAGCACTTCAGAAACAGTTTTATACATTCTGGAAAATTCCATTACACTCAAGTACAAGTGAAGGCCTTTATTCACATTATTTCACTTTGTTGAGATTCATTTGGAATAAACAAAATGAACAAAGACCAGTGTTATGAAGTTTCCTGTTTTATTATCCTGGATTCCTAGCTCATTAAAATCTCCCGTCTTCTGATCCCATCTGCCTCGTTTTTACGGAATTGATTTTAATACATTATCGCGAGTCTTGAGATCCTGCTGTGACAATAATGGATGATTTCACCTACAACAGACAATTACATTCAAGCAGATCCAATCTTATAGCTCTGCAATGCCTAGACGGAGATTTCAGACTGACGTCCTTTCAGAAAATTAAAACACAAGAATTGAGTGGAAAACAAATGCAGTGGAAGGAATGGAGTCAGTTTATTAATTTCCCTGACAGTCATTACAGATCGGAATACTAACACGCCGAGGCAAATCCAGAGTCAAGGTCACTAGAGAACGAAGGGAAAGTAAAGTACAGCAAAGAATCACAAAGATAAGCATAAAATCTGAAAATATTATTACAAGCATATAAATGTAATAGCCTCTAGGTACTGAAAAACTGCTATTTTATATTTGCATAAACAGTATGTTTTTGGTTTTTTTTTTGCTTATTTACTGCCTGTGTTATTAAATATTACACCTTTAAAGTCATTTAGATGCAATATACAATATTCTGGCCTCAACGGGGAGAAGAAAAAAACACAAGACTGACTGTTGCTTTTTTTGTGGCCTTGATAAATGGCTGTATTCCTTCTGATGACTGTAACCCTTGTAGTAACTGTGACCCGTGTGATGACTGTGCCCCTTGTGTTGACTGTTACCCTTGTGGAGACTGTGCCGAGTATGGAGACTGTGACCCTTGAGGAGACTGTGACCCTTGTGGAGACTGTGCCCCTTGTGGAGAGCGTGACCATTGTGGAGACTGTGCCGAGCGTGAAGACTGTGACCCCTGTGGAGACTGTGGCCTTGTGGAGACCGTGCGCCTTGTGGAGACTGTGCTCACTGTGGAGACTGTGACCCTTGTGGAGACTGTGACCTTGTGGAGACTGTGCGCCTTGTGTAGACTGTGCTCACTGTGTAGACTGTGACCCTTGTGGAGACTGTGCTCACTGTGGAGACTGTGACCCTTGTGGAGACTGTGCGCCTTGTGGAGACTGTGCGCCTTGTGGAGACTGTGCTCACTGTGTAGACTGTGACCCTTGTGGAGACTGTGACCCTTGTGGAGACTGTGACCCTTGTGGAGACTGTGCTCACTGTGGAGACTGTGACCCTTGTGGAGACTGTGACCATTGTGGAGACTGTGACCATTGTGGAGACTTTGACCCTTGTTATGACATGGCACTTGTGATGACTGTGGCCCTTGTATTGACTATGAACCTTGTGTTGACTGTGACTCTTGTGGAGACTGTAGCCCTTTGTGGAGACTGTGGCCCTTGTGATGACTGTGGCCCTTGTATTGACCATGAACCTTGTGTTGACTGTGACCCTTGTGGAGACTGTGACCTTGTGGAGACTGTGCACCTTGTGGAGACTGTGCTCACTGTGGAGACTGTGGCCCTAGTGGAGACGGTGACCCTTGTGGAGACTGTGGCCCTTGTGGAGACTGTGACCCTTGTGGAGACTGTGGCCCTTGTGGAGACTGTGACCCTTGTGGAGACTGTGATCCTTGTGGAGACTGTGACCATCATGGAGACTATGGCCCCTGTGGAGACTATGGCCCTTGTGGAGACTGTGACCTTGTGGAGACTGTAATATTAAATTATGTGTACAATCCAAAAAAAAGGCTAAATAATGTTATGTGCTGGATCAAGTGCTATTCTATGAGCTGTTGAATAATTAGGAAGGTTGAAGCACCCAAAGGATGATGATTTCTGTTTCTTCTGTCTTGTTACTGATATTTATTTATGTATTATTTATTTATTTGCTGTATCCCTGTTGTTTTATGTAATCTTGTTTTTCCGACTATGTTGACTATGTTTTGTTTTTTTTCTGGATTGAAACCCAGTGCTTATATATAAAACTGGTGGTCTAGATGCTTTTGTAAAAGCCCCGAACTGACTTCAGTACATAAGTGCGTAACCTGATTCTGAATACAAAGAACTTTCTGTACGTACACACTGACATTTTGGATCATCCACATATTTTGTATGCTTCTTTTGACAAAAAGCTACCTTAATGTCTCTGTACCACCATTTTCCAACCCTCATTTTAAGACCCAGTCATGTCATCAGGGTCTGGATTTAACAGGTTTAGGTCTGAGAACTCTCCAAATGTGCTGTGATTACATGCTCTTTGAAATCCCTAAATTGCACACATTACTAGGATGGCAAAGACGTCGTCGCTTGGATTTTCCTGAAAGGCCTTTGGTGTGTGTTGGGCTTAAAGAGAGAAAGAGAAAGAGAGAGAGAGAGAGAGAGAGAGAGAGAGAGAGAGAGAAATCTGTGCTTAAGTGGCTGAGTCTCAGCACTGACCTCAATCTGTCAGGAAAACTGTGCGGTGATGTGAAGAGGCAGCCACCAGAACCCTCACAGTCGTATCACACTGCTGGCTAGAACCAGAACGGTGCACTGAAATGACGCTTTGCCTTGACATCCTCATGCTTTCTAGGACACGTGATTGTCTTACTTTTTTTTTTTTCCTAGATGCTTTAAATAAAAAGTTCTTGGCAGCTGAATTGAGGTTCCATTACAAACAAAGGCCTTAATTTATGCACCGTGTACATAACAATTCCCAAAGTGCACTTCTTACCTTCATACATATGCATAGAGTCAAAGAAGTGTTAAAGGAGTCAGTGCACCTCGTTCCCAGGTGTATGGTGGAATTTTTGGTAGAATTGTGATATGTTTGAGATGGGATTGGGATTTCATATGTGTGTTTTGCATACAGTAATTAAATCTATATTCTAAATAAATCCTTCACTAGAGACCTTGAGGTCCTGTCGTGATGAACAACCCACATAATCTAAGACTACAAATTAAGATTTTAAGAAAGATTTTTTTTTAAATATGGTAAAGTTTTTTTTGTCAGATATTTAACATTAATAGAATGAGTCTCTACAGTCACCAGGGTCTAGTTTCTATGGTGAAGTTTGCTGTCAGGAGGAGTCAAGAGTCTGTATAGTCTCTAGTTTCTTTAGTTCTCTTTGTATAGTCTCTAATGTCTCTAGTCTCACTAGTCTATTTTTGACCTTAGTTTGTATAGTCTCTATAGTCTCTAGTCTCACTAGTCTCTATAGTCCCTAGTTTGTATGGTCTCTATAGTCTTTAGTCTCACTAGACTCTACAGTCTGTTGTCTATTTACTCCCTAGTTTGTATAGTCTCTAATGCCTTTAGTCTTTCTAGATGTTATAGTCTATTGTCTCTTTAGTGGGCTCTAGTTTGTATAGTCTCTAATGTCTCTAGTCTCATTAGACTGTATAATCCTTAGTTTGTATAATCTCCATAGTCTCCAGTGTCTATAGACTTTATAATCTCTTGTCTTTCTTGTCTCTACAATTTCTAGTTTGTATACTCTCTGTAGTCTGTAGTGCATACAGACTGTTACACTGTATAGTCTCTAGTATCTTTGGTCGATTTTTGTCTCTATAGTTTCCAGTCTCTATGGTCTCTAGTCTCACTACTCTCTTTAGTCTCTAAATTGTATAGTATCTAGTTTAACTAGTATCTATAGTCTCTAGTTTGTATAATCTCTATAGTCTCTAGTTTGTATAGTCTCTAGTTTAACTAGTCTCTTTAGTCTCTAGTTTGTATAGTCTTTAGTTTAAC
>JAOVVF010032356.1:0-10558 GCA_028565595.1 Duopalatinus emarginatus | reverse complement strand
TCCACATCATTGCATTCAGTTTTTATTCACAATTTGTTTAGTGTCCCAACTTTTTTGGAATCCGGTTTGTATTTTGAGCCATAAAAGACCAAACATTAAATCATTGAATGGGAAGATGTATATTTCTCTGAAACTAAAATAGTAATTACATGAAGAAAAACATTTAAAATCACTGGTAAAATCTGATGAAAATGTTTTACCTTATCTTTGCTTTTGGATTAATATAAAAATTAATTAAAAAAATTATGTTCATCTGGCTACTACGCATGCGCATAACGGGAGCCAAGACTTTACGACACCTTTCTGCTTTATTGCCGTTTCCATGACAACGCAGGATGCTTGGTAAAATATCAACGTTTTATATATATATATATATGTATATGTGTGTGTAATATATATATATATATATATATATAATGTATATGTGTATATATATATATATATATATATATATATAAACCTTATATATTATTTATATAAGTATTATATTATTACTTATTATATATTATACTTGTATTATGTAACAATAGAATAATAATTATAACAACAGCAAAACAACAATAATAATAATAATAATAATAATAATAATAATAATAATAATAATAATAATACATTTTTGGAACAAAACAATAAATTGTCATATTATGTAAAACCTTGTACAAAACCTGTCAAAGCTGTCAAAGCTTCACTAATCTGCACATGCTGATATGCTGATTGGTTCTTTGTATTGATGGGCGGGACTTATGTGAAGCAGTTGCCATCTTGGTGTTACAGGTTTTACCATCTATAGTATAAGATCTCTGACCCTGTTGTGTGTTTCAACGCTTGAAGAGGTTAAATGTGTGGGTCAGATTCTGTCTGTGCACAGTGCAAGCACAGTGGTCAATGAGTGGTTCAGCCCTCATCATCTACAAAACCAGGCCCAGCTGGATGTTGTTGTGCTGTGCTGTCAGTCTGTATTTACCCTTCTACTTCTTGCATGAGTTCCTCTGAGCATGACGCTCTAATCAGCAGTCTGGGACTCGAGGTGGTAAATTATTCAAGCTGTATGCTAATTCAGTTTCATTTGGACAAAGAAACATGGCTGTGGCACCTCAGGGGGAGATCCAGGGGATTTTCAGACACTTGAAGTCAGGAGTATAAATGTGGAATAGTGTCATCTGTGATTAATAGCGTTATAAGTGGAGGTGTTAAGAGCTGCTGGGACACGTAGCTTATAATTAATTACTTTTTGTATTAATCAGTGAAACAACAGTTTTTTAAGGGAATAGATCGTGTCTGACAAATCACGGTTCTCAAAAAAACTAACATGAAGCCAATGGCTGTACTGTAACTTGTCCTGTTTATGTCACAGCTATCCATAGCCAGTACTTTATAGGAATGGGTCTGTATTCACTCTTGCACCCCCCCTCCCTCCCCTTTCCCCCAACACTCCTTACTCAATTTGGTAATCTGTCAATTTCCAGCTCCATCACACGACTACTCTTAATGACTCCTGTTTCCTCACACACACACACACAAACACCAGCAAACTGAATCTTTTCCACCATGCCTTTTCTCAGTACATTAACCCACTCACCCCTTAATTATCTACTATCTCTATAATTGACAGGGGAGAGAGAGATGGACCCAGTGAGAACAACCAGTTCTGCTTTCTTGGCTCTAGGCAGTGGATGTCTGTGGCATCGTCATGATTTGAACTTGTTATCTGGAGATGAGAGGACGAACGCTTTCCTGTTATCATTTGGTCAAGATTTGGTAACGGGGCAGTTGTGGGCTTGCGGTTAAGGACCCGCTTTGTGACAGGCAGGTTCTCTGTGTGATCCTCCACACTGTCAAGACACGTCTAAAGTGCCCTTAAGTAGAGCACCTAAACCCCAACTGCTCCCCGGGGGCGTGGATACAGAAGGGTGTCCCACCACTACAGGCAAGTGTGTCCACAAATTTGTGTGTGCGTCAAATTTCTCTGTGTGCTACAAGCATGATGGTTACATATGGGCACTAAAGGAGTCTCCAGTGTCAGTCTCCAGAACTGAACTATAAATTAATAAAAAGGTATGATTTCTAATTTTGCTCGGGTTTTTTTTTTGTAAAATTAAATTTAATTAAATTCAATTTTATTTGTATGTCATTTTTAACAATAGACATTGTCCCAAATAATGCAGAAATAACAAAACGGTTTATACATTTAAAGAAATTTTATCCCTGATGAGCAAACCAGTGGCGACAGTGGCAAAGAAAAACTCCCTGAGATGACAAGAGGAAGAAACCATGAGAGGAACCAGACTCATAGGGGACCTCATCCTCATCTGAGTGACACAGAAAGTGTGATTATAAATGAAAGTTTAGTTACAGTTATAAGTCTGTAATCTGATTCATGGTTACTACATCTGTCCATGTCCATGTCAGTTCAGATGAGACTCCATGAAGATGTGGGCATTGGTTCAGAGTGGATCCGGCAGGTTTGAGAAGCAGGAGGAATTAGAAATCGGGGTTCCTGGTATGTCCTGATGCCTCAGCTGTATAAGGTGCAGCTCAACTGCACCTATAAAAGAACAATGACTTTGATCCTGAAATCATCCCCAAAACAATCATTTGCTCAATACATTGCTTAATTAGCATCATATGATTAGCCGGTTCTCCGCCCACCGAGTTTTTGTGTATAAAAAGATAAAAGAATATGTGAATTGTAAACAGGTGAAAGTGCAGTATATTCAAAACTGTCAGGAGTGTTTAAATTCTCAGATGTGTGTGAGGTGAAGTGACTCATTGACCACTGTGCTTGAACACCAGAGGAATCTGAGCTCCGACTTTAACCCATCATGCAGTGAAACACACACTACTGAACACACACAAATGAGAGCCGGTGGTGGTTAGGTATTTTGCTCAAGGGCACTTCAGTCGTGTCTTGTCAGTGCGGGGATCGAACCGGGAACCTTTCAGTCACAAGGCTGGTTCCTTAACTACAAGCCTACAGCTGGCTATGGTTGGGGTTTCACCAATATTTCAGCCCTCTGAAGGTGTTCCAGTGCTCGGTCTGTCCATCATCTATGAACTGCCACCAACACAGTCAGTGAGGAAAATTTCTCCATTTTTGTTTTGATGCCTTCCCTAATCGTGATGGTCTGCTTCATCTAAAGTGGATGGAAACACGACTTGATTATCATTTTGCATAAAAGAGCAGAACATTTAGTAAACAATTAGCTGCTGTTATGAGTGTAAATACGTCAAGCTGGTTTTGATTTACAGTTGGATTAAAGAACGCTAAACAAATCCGCTTGCTGACTTTTCTACCCGAGTGATTTCACCTCCCTGTTTATGGGAATTTCACTGATCCGGTTAGAAATTCATTTGCATTAAATCAAGGTTTATATCCTAAAACATCTGCACAAAGCTATATTTTGTTGCATCGTCAACATTTTACCGAAGTGGCACTGAAACGTCTCGTGCCGAAGTATCTGGTGTCCTTGATATAATAAATGTCAGCAGAAGGAAGCTCACTTCATCACTGCTAACAGATGGGGTGTTTCAGCCGCTCGCTGTAGCTGTTCCACAACGCCAGCCAAACCACTTCACTCTTGTATAGAAGAAGCTCCATCCTTAGGGACAGTGCAATCCAGTTACAAGAATTTTTTATCAATCACTTGTCAAGATTGCACAAATGTCTCGGTAGAGCTCAGGGGATTAGCAGAGCAGATGTTCCTGTAATAGAAGTGTGTCTTGGTTGCTGTTTGTCTTGTCTTTTAGATCAGGCACCTGAGTACCTGAAGAACCATGGACATATTCGGTTGTATGATTTTTAAGTGGACTTTGTGAAACTGGTTTTTATTTGAGGGTTTTTTTTAACCATGTAATTGACTTTTTAAGGAAGCCTTAAGGAACCCCAGGAAGAACCCTTGTAGCTACAGGATGGCCAAAGCATGCAAATTTTGTCTTTGGCCTGGAAATGTCAAATGTTTATAATTTGTTAGAACATCTCATGATGGTCCAAACTGAACTCTGAACCTGAAGAACCAGATGAATGAAAACATATTCAACACTTTTTACATTGGACATAATGTTGGATTGGTTGGTGTGGTACAGGGGTAACATCATTGGGCTCCCATGTGAGAGACCTGGGTTCGATTCCCGGTCTGGGCAGCCACATAATACACCAATAAGAGTCTTTGGGCAAGACTCCTAACACTACATTGGCCTACTTGTAATACCAATAACCTTGTAAGTCGCTCTGGATAAGAGCGTCTGCCAAATGCCATAAATGTAAATGTAGGAAAAAGGATGTCTCTCCAACTTTAATAAGCAATAGCACAATACACGGATGTACCACAGATTCACTAAAGCTGGACTGAACATCACATTGTACAAACAGTTAAAAATACTGCCTTCTACCTAAAGTCCTCCTGTGAAGGATGTGAGGTCAGCTGTGAATGACCAACGTTAGTGCACTCAGTATGAAATACCGTCCCAATGACCGCTCACTTGAAACTGAGCTCTGTCAGGTTTTCATGTCCATTCCAGTTTTATCTATGATGGTTGTTGATCACTCACTTTTAAATCGTCTGGTTTCACAGTGAGAGATGTTGCAGCCCTTTCTGCTTTGCTTTTTTGCATGCTAAGTAAGCCAAATAGTCACACCCTGCTTTGGAGTTCTTGTTAAAATAATGGTGAGTAGGGTGTTGAAAAAAATAGATTCCTGAAAGAATCGCGATTCCTATTCCTGGCGATTCTGAATCGCTTCAAAGTGGCCAAAAAAATCAATTTAAAAATGTGTTTAAGTGTTGTTGTTTTTTTGACGCTCCTACTCCCAAGAGTACTGCATATTGCATTACGTGTCGACACGGCGGCCACTGTACAGCAAGCTAATTATCAGCTCTCTTTGTCTGAATGGAGGCTAGCATGGAGTCATTCAGACAAAATGATTCAAAATATTAACACAGTAATGCACTATGACTTTATAGTCCGTGTTTTATTTACAGTTAAAGGTTAATACACTGTGGTAGACTGAAGTCTGTGTTTACTTTTGTATTCATATATTCTGAGTTATTTGTTCTTTGACAGAAAAATCCAGACAGCTAAGTGAACCTACTACTGGTTGTTTAATTAAAGGATTTTATCACAGTCCTATTTTTGGTATAAATATAAAATGATTCAAAAAGATTTGATACAGTAAGGAACCTAAAAATATTGTTCTTAATAAATGTTTTATTTGTTTACATTGTTTTATTTTGTCAACCACAAAATTTTCTAACAAAATTTATGTGAAAAGAACAAAAACATGTGAATAGAAAAAAACGTTCTGAATCGAATTGTGACCCCAAAAATATGTCAGTCCTGACATACAATTAGTGCAAACCTACATCACTGTCCCCCTATTAAGGGAATGCTTTTCATTTATTTATTTTTTTCCGCATTTTTGCATTTCTAAAAGTCAAAGACAATGGACTTGTTGTTAAGCTACCAGCCTTGTGACCAGTGGGTGGCCGTTTCAAGTCAAGTCAAGTCGAGTCAATACAGTGGTGTTCAGTACACAGTGAAATAAAACGACGTTCCTCCAGGACCAAGGTGCTACACAGAACAACAAACTACACAATACAACCTAAAGTGCACGTGTGCAGTAGCATGTACAATGACGCCAGATGATTTACACTAACAATAAACAGTAAATACAGGGGAGGGGGCAGTGCAGTTAGCCCACCGGTCGTCGGAGCAGTCAGGTGCAGTTATGTCCATTTTTGGTGTAATGTTAACACTGTGCTCTTATTTAGCAGCAAACACATTAATGTTATCCAGTTGGACAGACGTTAGCAGCAGATGTGCAAACAGTTTGAAAATATGTCAGAATGGGAGTATGTGTTCAGTCCAGTCACTGATGTGTGTGTGCATTTTGATCCCTAGAACTGACCGAGCAAGGCAGCTAACCCCATACCGCTCCCCCTGTTCCATGCATATGGTTGCCTTCCACACCAAGTAAGTCTGATCACTGTCTTAATGTACGTGTTCGCTGAGCATGTTTCAGAAATTTGCTGCAGCTGCAGTTTGACGCTCTCGTCTGCTGCTAGCAGTGTAGCTGAGGTTTATGTTTAAGGTGATGTATTGGGAATCCTATATTTAATACATTGTGTTATAGGAAGTTCCATATCTTGGTGACTTGGATCATTTTGTCATACACCAGGATTACGTCATGTTGCGTCACCCACAGTCTGTGTTTGGTATCAATAACGACATTATCTTGACAAAAAGTTTGCATGGGATTATTTTAAAAAGCACTTTCGTTCAGCCTATGTGACAACGCATACGAATTTTAGTATTTGGACGGCTTGTGTCATTTGGCACAAATCATCAGCAAACAGAGGTGACACCAAGGTGCTGGTTTTCATTCAGGACAGCAGGCTGGGACATGGGGAGCAGTACGTCAGTTCACATCAGAGCACTGTCTCTCCAGGAAGCTGCTGAATGTCAACACACCATATTCCATTTAAGACAGGAAGGTCATGACTGATAGGTGATAAATATTTCAAATACTGAGTGACTTTCATATAGTCGAAACTTTCAGTCCTACTTCCTTTTTCCTTCTTGTTACTTGTGTCTGAGGGATGACTTCCATAAGGTTTCTCAAAGAGACTGGGAGAAACTGGGAGAACGTAGAACAGATAATGGGTGATGGATGATAGGACCAGGTTTTTGGATACCCTCAGGTCATTTTTTTTTTTACAATGTTATATTATATAATGTTTTCAGCTCCTCTCACGGTTCCCTTCCATGTATAATTGGTTTAATTCCGCTCACATAACTCCCAGTATGGAGTACAAGCAAGTACCATTGAATGTTTGTCTACAGTCAATATGACCCCAAGACACCATCTCCCAAAGGACTTAATAATGGACTACAGACTAAGTAGATGCTCGCTGGTGCACCAGCCTCTCGGTTCCTCTGGGATCATGCGAGGCTGGAGAGGCAGCTAGACAGTTTTGCAAGATGAATTGAGTCATTTTGGATAATTCCATGCTCTGTCTTTGTCTCCAGTTCTTTGTGACACTCAATTAAATTTTCACTTACCGCTGAGGAGACAGGGCCATAAAAATGCGGCGCGTACTGAGAAAAGTGATATGGATTTCATTTCATGTGTAGCAGGGAACTTATTCAGTATGCAAGTCGGATGGCTTTGAGATGTGCACAGCTACCTCAGGCAGGGAAAGAACCAGGAGCAACTACAGCGTTTTAAAACAGTTTTGCTGTTTCTTTAGTATTTGCTACAGACAGGAATGAGTTTGGCTAACATTATCCGTCTCTAATTAATTAGCAAGATAAACCTCCTGTGTGATGCCTAGTGGATGATTTACAGTTATAGCATTAAGCAGATGCCCTTATCAAGAGTGACTTACTTTTATACAGTTGAGCAGTTTGAAGGTTGGGGGCCCTGTTAAGGGCCTAGCAGAGGGGCCCTGCGGCAACCTTTAACACTTAAAGAGCCATTTGGAGCCGGTTTTCACTGAAAAGAAATCACTGGGAGCCGCAAATACTTTTTGCCATCTAAAATTAAGATAACACTGTATATATTGTTTTTTTTTTTTTACCTTTACACGTTGTATAAACAACTATAGTGTGTTTGAATAACTATAGTGTGTTGCTTATGAAATGCTACAGAGAAAATGAAATTTTATTTATATAATGAACACATTTTGAACTCTTAAAAAAAATAATAAATGAACACGCTGGGTTGAAGGTCTCTTTCAAATGTATTAAAAAGATAAAAGATAAATTAAAAAGGATGAAAGAGCCGCATGCGGCTCCGGAGCTGTGGGTTGCTGACCCCTGGCCTAACAGGACTTTTGCTCAATGGTGCAGCCATGGCACTCTATCCGGAATCACTTTTATCCAGTGCTTAATTTGTAAAACATCAGGTAATGAAACACTGAAGGTGGGGTGATCCAGCAAATGGGCAGTGATGGAAAAGGTCCTGGAATGTACAGACACAACAGTGCTTTAAGTGTCCACCTAACATAGTAGCTTTCTATACAATAAGACCGAACTTTAATGACTGCAGTACAATAAGGAGCTGCAACCATTAAATCTCAGAGATGCCATTGGTGGAATAGTTAACTTTTCCTCGAACATAGTGTCCTACAAATAAACCAAATAATAAAAAAACTTTTCATCTACATTCTCCACTGGATCCAAGATCGGGTTTCAGAAACAGAAAACTGGCTACCCTCATGAACATGCAAAAACTGACTATAACTTAATTATGTGAGAACTGCAATTATCGTCTATAAAAATGTACAAAATGAGTCGTAAATTAAAAAAAAAAGGTAAACACAAACAACAAACATAATTTTATTTCACATACACAGAACATATTTTATTTAACAAATAAATAACAAACATACATAACATACTTTATGTTATTTTATAAATAAATCACTGTTTTAAATCAAATATACCTTATATAATAAATAAACTCAGAGGTGTCAGAAGCTATTTTAACGTGTGTGTGTGTGTGGGGGGGGGGCTTCGGGGCGGCACACTGGTGGGAAAGGGGGTTGTTTCAGCGTGGTCCTGCCCCAGAAAATTTTTAATGAATTAGATGCCATTTCCTGCATTCTGGTGTATTTTTAACAGGATGAAACAATAGCTAACATTAAGCTAGCTGATCAATATCCTAACGTTGACTAGCCAGCTAACTGAACTAACATTTCCATTGGAAAAAAAGTCCTGCCAGGAAATTTTGATTTATTTTCCACTTATTTGTAAAGAATTTCCTTATGTCCATTGTGTCTGGTGTGGGAGCAAATATTACAAACAACTGATCATCAACCAAGAACAGCCGACTGTTACTTACAGTAAATAAGGCAAAGATTACTCCTAATATTACATAGTTTGGTTAAACAATGATCAAGGCTAAGGGTCTTGATCAAGGTGGCCGCCATGGTGTCCTTATCTAGAGCAACTCACCTTTTATACAGTCAAACTGCTTCCTTACAGACAAGACACAACTGAAGTGCACTCGATCGAGGCACCTATCCTTCTGGAGGTGTATTTTCTCCGTGTGCAAGCACTGTAGGTCAGTTTTTCACCAGTTTTCACCAGTGGCAGCTTGGTGGTGATTTGATGGATTTGATCTCAGGACCTTCTGATCGAGTCTGATGAAATCCATCCTGTGCCTAATCCCCAAATCCTGCTTCCTCATGTAAATGAATGACAGCCTATCATGTCTTTGTGCATAGTTTTGTATGGAAACAAGAAATAAGATGGGGGAAATAATGGCGGAATGCTGAGTTGTGGGAATGTAGGCAGCGAAGATCGTCTGTTCTGCGAACTACACGCCGAATCATTTCTCACAGACGCATTATCGTAGTGTGCAAAAATGTATTCAGGGGTCTGATTAATGTGGTTTTCTCTCAGACATCCAGTGGTGGTTCATTTATCCATTGTCCATGTTCTTACTGATTCAACACCAAGGATTTCTATTGTGCTTGAAAATATCGAAGAAGAAGAAGGAGAAAACCCTGCCATGTCACTACACACTTGATTTTTGTCACAAACCTCAATAAGATGGTGACAGTATTCTTGTGACCTCTTGTGACGAGTTTCTACTGAACTGAATGTCTGAGGTTCTACAGGGGTTTTCCCTCCCCTTCATCAGCAGTATATTTTTCTTACCCTCTGCACTGTGCATTAGGGTTTGGCGGCCTTGGCCAGTTACTACCATCTCTCTATATCTCACCTTTTAACTTCCCCTTCTCTATATTTCTCAAACATACTCCCTGATGTCTTGGTGTTTGGTTGATTTTTACATTCACATCAGCTGAGCAATGCTGATAAGTTGTGGCAGGGTATTTGAAGGTCCTGCGTATTGCTGCACCATAGCTTAATTTCCACTGAAGGCATTTGGTTAGTATGGATATATATGTATATATGTATGAATGTGTAATTTGTAAATTTGTATTGGAAAAGCCATTGTGCCATTGTGTTCTACAAATTGTCAAAATGACGTATATGTTGTCAGAATGGTCCAGAATGAAGTCTGAAAAAGAAGCTTAGCTGTCCTTAAAAATTGTCTCAGGCAGTAAACAGCAAGGTGAAAATATGTGAAAGTGCAGGATTTATGCCGTGTTTTATGGCTCCATCTGACAAATATTACCACTATATAACACTATCCACTAGGAACACTTTTAAAAGCCACTAGCAGCCTAGTTACCATGACCATGACAGTAAGTCAGTCAGTCATTATCTTAGCTGCTTAGTCTGTCAGGGTCACGGTTTGTCCGGAATCCACCCGGGATCACTGGATTAAAGCCAGGAATACCTCCTAGACTGGGCATAATTTAGCACTTCCAATTAGCCGTCCATGTGTGTGTTTTTGAGGAGGTAGGAGTAAACCTGAGCACCGGGCGAAAACCCATACAGACACAGATAGAACACACCAGGCTATTACAGACAGAGACCAGAGCGAGGCTCAAATCCACAACCTTAGATCCCTGTAAATGAAATGAAATGAAAGTGAACTATTTTGCCTTACTGTGTTTGCACACAGAAGGAATGTGACCTCCGCATTTAA
>JAOVVF010032355.1:0-10559 GCA_028565595.1 Duopalatinus emarginatus | reverse complement strand
GCTCCACCTCCTGTTTCTGAGGTGTGGGACTGATGAACAGAGCTCCACCTCCTGTCTCTGAGGTGTGGGACTGATGAGAGTCGACCACATCACACACTGATTTCAGAGAGAGGAAGCACTCGGCTGTCATACAGCACTAATTCCTGACAGCTGCACAGAGCAGATACACACACTGATAAACCACTGCAGAGCACTGTAACTATATCAGCTACACACACACACACACACACACACACAAACATACTTGACTATATTTAAAATATATTACCTTTCATCTAATGTATCCATCACAAATACATTTTAGAGTCTACACACAATTATTAGTATAATAAAAAAAACATTAGTTATATTTTTTAATTATTAAATTATTATTTTTTTCATTATCCCCCGACTCATGCCAGATGAAAAAATGTCTGATACAACTATGCAGTTCTGCCTACTTAGTGGATTCTTTCCTGTTTCAGTACTCTGACAGATTGGCAGCCCACTACTGATCCTAATGTTTTGTACACTGCAGACCTAGGGGTCTTAAAACAAAGTTTGCTTAAGTCTGTTCCTTGTGAGCAATGCATTTTGGTCATTGATAAGCATGCGGGGTGAGAGTTGGTGATAGGGGAGTGGGACATTTGTCTCTATGGGTAACCAGGCAGTAACGGATGTTCACTTTAAATTGGCTAAGGTACCTTACACTGTATGGGCCCAAGGTAAACATAATGTAGGCCTATTTTCAAAAGCTAAACCAGTGGTCTGGTTCTGGTTTTAAGTCTGATTTTAAGGAGAGACCATCTCATTATACATTGAAATCAGAAGCAACAGAAGGATTAGATCAGTACTCTCTTTTAAAGGCAGGAGTAATAGTTCCTTGCCCGGACTCACCAGTGCTCACTTCTATTTTCCTAATTAAGTAAGCTAAAAATCCACCTTAAACCTTTTTTTGTGCACCAATCAAAGAGCAATGTGACCCACAAGGGGGAGCCCAGCCTCGCGCTTGACCGCGGTGACAGGGCTCAAGCGCCTGGTGACACCTGAGAACAAACAAATCAACAAACAAACCAACAAACCAAGGAAACAGAAGAAACAAGGAGAGAAAACAGGTAAGACCAAAAGGGAGCACCCCCGATAGCTGATTCGGAAAAACAGGAAGAGACGAGAGCGCGCACCAGCGCGAGGTATCGCCCGCCACACGAAGACGAGAGGCTGGATGAGCGAGCGTGAAAGTTAGGTGGCCGAATGGCAAGAGCGATAGTAGAGAAACCAAAGACCATACCTTCTCACTATGCCGAAACCAATCGTCCACAGCGGGTGCATTAGAGGGGGAAGGGTCCCATAGGGCGAATGGGGGCTGGAAGCCTAAGACAAACTGATAAGGAGTAAGACCGTTAGCTGAGTGTTTTAGGGAATTTTGGGCCATCTTGGCCCAGGGGAGGAAATGTGACCAGTCAAATGGAGTGGCTGACCATTAGACTGTGGGTGGTAACCTGACGTGAGACTGGTGTTTACACCCAGTTTCTCCATGAACGCCCACCAGACAGCCGATGTAAACTGAGGCCCCCGATCAGTCAGTATGTCTTCTGGCAAACCGTAATGGCAAAACACGTGGTGAAACAACCATTTGGCCGTGACAAAGGCTGAGGGTGGACCAGGAAGGGGGATAAGTTTAACAGCCCGAGAAAAACGGTCCACTACTGTCATGATGGCAGAGTTCCCATCTGACAGGAAAAGATCGGTAACAAAATCGAGTGCAATATGGGACTACAGCCGATCAGGCACGGGTAAAGGGACCAGCTTCCCCGATGGCAGGGTTTTGGGAGTCTTGCTGGTGGCACAGACAGAACAGGAAGAAATGAGTTTGTGTATATCCGCCGACATATTGGGCCACCAGTACTTGTGTGTAAGAAGTTGAAGAGTTCGCGACTCGCCAGGGTGACCTGCACTAAGGCACGTAAGGGCCCAGATTATCAGACGGGAGCGGAGGGATGGTGGAATGAACTTACGGAAAGAGCCTTTTCAGTTTGGCAAAGGCCTGGTCTGCTGCTTGGGACCACTGAAGATGCTTAGGTTTCCCTTTAAGGAGGGATGTCAGCGCAAGAGCTACTGAGCTAAAAGAGCAGATGAATCTGCGAAAGAAATTAGCAAAACCCAAAAAGCGTTGTAACTCCCGGACAGATTGGGGTTTGGGCCAGTCCAGAACAGCCTTTACCTTACCTGGGTCCATGCGAATGCCCTCTGGGGAGATAATGTAGCCGAGAAAGGTTATAGTGAAACAGTCAAACTCACATTTCTCGGCTTTCGCGTATAACTGGTGTTCTAGCACACGGGTGAGTACCTTGCGTATATGCAGTCGATGAGTAGCCACATCAGGGGAAAATATAAGAATATCGTCAATATAGACTAACACATAGACTCCCAATAAATCACGCAACACATCGTTAATGAATGCCTGGAAGACAGCGGGGGCATTAGTCAAGCCAAAAGGCATCACTAGGTATTCATAATGCCCCAAAGTTGTGCTAACTGCTGTCTTCCACTGATCCCCCTGTCTAATACGCACAAGATTATAGGCATAACGGAGGTCAGAGGTCAAGCTTAGTAAAAACCCTGGCAGTATGCTGCTGTTCTAGAGCAGATAGAAGGGGTAGGTATATCGCTTAGTCACCTTGTTAAGGCCCCGGTATACAGTCTATATAGGGACGTAAAGATAAGTCCTTTTTGGGAACAAAGAAAAACCCTGCACCCGCTGGGGAACGAGAGGGACGGATGAACCCCTGGGCCAGGGCTTCTTGTATGTAGTCCTCCCTGGCCCGAGTTTCGGTCTGTGACAGCGGGTAGGGGCTAGTGCAAGGCACCACTGCCCCCTCAACCAGGTTGATGGCACAGTCATATTTGCGATGAGGAGGCAGAGTGGTAGCCTGGTGTTTACTGAAAACCTGGGCCAAATCAGCATTCTCCAATGAGACATTAGAGGGCAAGGGTTCAGCTGATGTGATACAGGCTAGGCAGCCCCAGTGCAGAGGAAGTTTGAGGCAGTTCTGCTGACAAAAGGGAGACCAGAATTTAATCTGACCAGTGTCCCAGGAAATCACCGGGTTGTGTTGCTGAAGCCAGGGTAGGCCAAGGATGACGGTGGCAGCAGGAGAACAGATGAGGTAAAATGCCTGTTGCTCCGTGTGCAGGGCCCCTATGGAGATCTTAATGGGCTTTGTGCACCGTGTGACCGGGCCTGAACCCAGCTCCTCCAAGGGTAGGTTCTCGTTGCAGGCCCATTCCTCATCGATGAAGTCCCCCTCTGCTCCAAAGTCAATTGAAGCTGTAACAGGGAGAATAGCAGTATGTATGAACCCCACGAGCCGGCTAACTAATGGACTAGAAAGCTGGTAATCATAACTCACCGTGGGTGGCGAAGCCTTGGCTAAGCCACCCTGATGGGGCTTCTGGCGTGGAGGACGCACCGGACAGGCAGTGATTTGATGTTCTGGAGACCCACAGTAGAGGCAGATGATGGCAGGTGAGACGGCGCTGCCGTTCCTGTGGGGCCAGGTGAGTGGAATCCACCTCCATGGGGACCGGAGTGATCGGAAAAGGGGGCTCGAAGACTCCATGTGAGTGACCGTGACCACGGCGAGTGGGAGTGTTGGCCAAATGGTAGTCTAGACGTATAGCCGTGGAGATAAGTTCGTCCAGGGTGAGATCAAGGTCCCGACAGGCTAACTCCACTTGCACGTCAGCGCTCAGCCTTGCTTTAAAAAGAGCCATGAGGGCAGGGGGATTCCAGCCAGAGGTGGCTGCTAGGGTGTGAAATTCCAGGGCGCACTCTGCCACTGACCGATTGAAGATCACCTGCGGTACGGCCCTTACAAGGGTGGCAAAAGGTGGCCTTAAAAGCAGTCAGGAACTAGGAGTAGGCCCTGATCTCATCCTGTTGGGCCCCCCACACAGCAGTGGCCCAGGCCGCACCTTTACCTGTCAGACGCGAGAGGACAAAGGCTACCTGGGATGGCTCGTCGACGGCAGGGTGACTGGCGAAATAAAGAGAGCATTGGAGGAGGAACTCCTCACAACGCTCTGGATCACCATTGTAGTGCTCAGGCTCAGACACAGGGAGATGGAACTCAGTGGGGGCCCGGGAGCTCGGGGAGGCAGTCGGGGCAGCAGCCACGTCAGCAGAAGCGGAGGGGGGTAGGCATCCACCCAGCTCATTCTGGCGGATGTTGAGAGCCTGGACCTCCTGGGTCAGAAGGGCCCTGCTGATGGAGTTCACCAAGACATCTCCCCTGAAGAGCGGGAATCTGCTCCATTGTGGGTGGCGGCTCACAATCCCCTGCTACCTCCATGTCTGGCGAAGTGTTTCTGTCACAAAAACCAGGAACCACACACACAGAAGGCTCAGGAGGCAGAAATGCAGGGGTAAACACTTTTTATTTACAGGACAGCCACAAAATACAGAGCGACCACAAACACTCAACTTGAGATGAAGTGAAGGAACACCTAGTGACCACCAGGGGGAGCCCAGCCTCGCGCTGGATCACGGCGACAGGGCTCAGGTGTGTGGTGACACCTGGGAACAAACAAACCAACAAACAAACAAACAAACCAATGAAACAGAAGAAACAAGGAGAGAAAACAGGTAAGACCAAAAGGGAGTACCCCCTTTAGCCGATTCGGAAAAACAGGAAGAGATGAGAGCGCACACCAAACGCGAAGCCGCGAGGCTGGACAAGCGAGCGTGCAAGTGAGGCGGTTGAACGGCGAGAGCGGTAGTAGAGAAAGAGAGAGAGGCAAGAAAGATATGGGCAGAATGCCGAGCAGGAGATTGGAAAACGGAGAAGCCAACTAGGGAAGAGAATACCACCGGAGCGGGTGATAGCGAGCTCAGTGTGTGCGTGAGAGACGAACAACGCTTCGCGAAGAATGAATGAAAGGAGGAGCTTAAATACAAGAGTTAATGACTGTGAAAATAAACAACCGGTGTGGGGGATAGCAGGAATTGCAAACAGGTGAACAGGGTATTAAGACAACCTGGAAGCATTAAAAGACCGGTGAGGAAGAACGTGGAAGAAATGTTTTAGACCGAGTGTCAGGGTGGTGCTGGAGTTTGTGACACTCAACAAACAAGAGCTACCTTGGGTCTTCCAGACTTTGACAAACCATTCACTAAAACTGTTGATGAAAAGAAAGGATTTATAACCTGTTGTAGAAACACAGAGACAGCCTGATTCCTGTAAAATATTTTTCCAGCAGACTGGACACAGTGCAGCTGAGAAAGCAGTGACTGCATCCAGGGATATTTTTGTCATTTGGCTCTCAATGAAGGCGGTCGCACTTTCTCCCTCTCCTCTCCCTTATCTTTTCTGCTTTGCTTCTCCTGTCTCATGTAGTCCTCTGTCTTATACTTTTCAAAGACTCTCTCCACACTGCTCTTCAAATGAAGGAAAATGGATTTGTTCAACTGGTCTCTCAATGCAATAGACACCATCTACCGACAAGAAGTCTGGGTTCGGGAGAACCAACCGTTCCTGCCAGAACATTTGCAGCTGGCTACATGATGGACATGTGGGAGAAGTGGCATGTCGTGTGCCTGGCTGCTCTCTCCGTGGAGCTCATTGAGGACGTTTACCTATTCAAAACTATAGTTACAGGTATTTTGCTGATTGGATTAGGCTTTGCCCTGGTTTATTGTGAAATTCAAGGAATGAGGACAGCTGTCCGAGGCCCCATGAAGCTGTCTGAAATGATTGATGTGCTGGGCAGAGCTGTCAGCACTCAGATTATGACTATGAACCGCAACATGGATAACATCTTGGAGAAGCTCTCGGACTTGCAAAGGCAAATGGACCAATTTGGAGACCAGAATGGACAAAGAGAGTAGTCGTACAAATTGAAATTCAACTTCCTAAACCCAAACCCAAATCTTATCTGCTTTCAGCTTCCCAAATCAGCACTGACCTTGGCCAAGGCCACTGCTGGAACAACAACTCCTCTGGAAGAACACTGCAGTGATGTATGTGTATGGACAGGTTAATAGTCAATTAGCATTTCACATCAGGTTGTACAAACTATGACTATGTATGTGACAAATAAACTTTATATTAAATGCTTTTTCCTAAAAACAGATGGAGTACCCCATGATTGTGTTGCTCTAATCAATTATTTTTGTATAACAAGACCGATCCTATTTCCCTAGGTAATGTCAGAGCGGATAATGCCACAGAGCAGGCTGCAGCCTCAAATGCTGTGTCTGAAAATCTTATCTTAACACAGCTCACTACCCCTCACTTACAGCTAGCTAACCTTCAGTAATAGGCCACCCAAAAGAAGAAGTAGGTGTGGAAGCATGCTGGTTGGATCCTTAAGGATGATATATGGGTCTGCTCCAAGGGCCATGTTTACTAAAACACATGTTTTTTTTTTTTTATGTGAAGCTGACACATGGCGTTAGCCATGTATCAAAAGGGGGTATAGTGGCATAGATAAAGGTGGTTTACAAAGGGATTCTCAAAAAATAAAACTAATAAAAATGTATAGGTGCAAAACACAATGCAGGTAAAGAAAGTATTTTCTAAAGCAGCAGGACCATTACATGATTTGCAACAAGGAAAGTGGAACATGGAGAAAGACTTCCTACAAGTAGAGTGATGTGGATATGCACCAGCCCCTAGGGGGAAGAGAGTTGTGGACGCCCTCTGGATCTGGGTGCTGGCTTCTCCAGATGATAAGAGTTAAAGTCTGTTCAAAGATTCAGTACATTTTTGGCAGCTTCCCACCGATGTTCCTCAGGTCCATACTCTTCCCAGTCAATGAGGTATTGGAGACTACCAGCAGAATTTCCCGTAACAGCATATGTAGACAATTTTTTCTCCCCCACTGCTGCAGGTGGTTCGTCATCAGGCACACTTTCAGCCAGAGGACCTGGAACAGCAGTCTTAAGGAGACAGACATGAGGAGTTAGCCACACAATACTGAGCAGCAAGCTCCACTTTGTAAGTCACTTCATTGACTTGTGACGTGATACAGAACTGACTTATGTATTTAGGCATGAAACTCCTGCAACGTCCCTCAAACCTAAAGTCCTTTGTGGTCAACCATACCCGGTCCCCAGGTTGGAAGGAAGGCATCTCTTCCCACCAGCTGTCAGCCTGTCCCTTGTAACACCTCAACATGGTGGAGATCTGCTGGTGAGTGTCTTCCCACACTAATTGTCAACTGCTGGGATGTCAGTGGAGATGGTGGGGTTGATAGCCTAAGACACATTGGAAAGAAGTAATACCAGAAGTAGAGTGAATCAGATCAGCTACTAAGACCAGTCCGAGGGGTGCTTGAAACGATAGAGTCAGAGGAACTTTCCTAGTACCTGGTTGGCCCTTTCACACAATCTATTACTGGTGGGATGAAACCCAGACATGAGACTGATAACACCTAAATGTTCAAAAAAACGATTTACAAACTTGTGAGGTGAATTAGGGACCTGGGAGGTGATCTTCAGGGTCCCCATAGTGGTGGAATATATGTGCATACAGGACTAGGGCTGTCTAAAAATGCTGTAGGTAGTGAGGGGAATAAATAAATAAATAAATTTGAATTTCTAGGAGAATTGGTCAACTATGATGAGTATGGTGGGGTTACCTTTCAAAGGGGGTAAATCCGTGACAAAATCGATGGTGATGTGTGACCAGAGGAGTTCAGGTACAGGTAGTGGCATGAGTTTGCCAGCCTGGAGTGTCTTGGGTGCCTTGCATTGGGCACAAGATGAGCAAGACGACATGAGTTTGTGGGTATCTACTTTTATAGTCTCCTACCAATATTGAGCCGTTACACATTGTAATGTCTGTGTCTCCCCAGGGTGACCATATGATGGGGAATAGTGTGCCCAGGTGAGGAGGTGATCTCGGACTGCATGGAATGTATATTTTGTTGGCCGGACAAACCACGGGAAGGCAGTTATTGGTGTTGGCCTGGGGAATATGTTCATCTAACTCCCAGAAGATGCTACAGGACTGTCATTGACCACCATTGTATTAGCATGGTTCCCATCGCCAACTCGGAGGCGTTTGAGAATGGGGGCGGTAGTGAAGACAGTCTTGAGGGCTGTAAACGCTGACTCGGCTTGGGCGGACCATGTTACAAGTTCGCAAAACTCAAAAACCTCTGAAGATCCTTGAGTGACTGGGGAGTTGGCCAGTTGGTTACTGCTTCCACCTTTTCTTTGTCCATCATAACCCCATTGGCACTACTAAAGTAACCAAGGAAGAAAACTCTCTAAAAGGTGAAACTTTTTATTTATACAAGTTGTTGTCGAGAAGGCGGCAAAGGACTTGGCGGACATGGTTTATATGAGTTGGAATGTCTGGTGAGTAAATCAGAATGACATCTATGCAGACAATCACAAAGGGTCCCAACATGTCTCTACGAGACGTCATTCATAAAAAATGGAGGGAGTAAATCAGAATGACATCTATGCAGACAATCACAAAGCGTCCCAACATGTCTCTACGAGACGTCATTCATAAAAAATGTAGGGAGCATTGGCCGAACCATAACTCACTAAATTACCAGATACTCGTAGTGACCTCTAGTGGTAGTAAAGGCAGTTTTCCATTCATCACATTCCTTAATTTGGACTAAGTTGTATGCACTGTGTAGATCAAGCTTGGTGAAATAGGCTGCAGCCTGAAGCTGTTCCAGGGCCTCTGGGACAGAGGTAAAGGGTACGCAAAGGCTTTTTGGCTCTTTCTTTATCATGGGTAAGTGGGTAAATGCAGGATTTGGGAAATGTTGCCCCTTCGATAAGGGTCAATAGAACAGTCATATGGGTGATAGTGTAGTAACTTAGTTGCATTGGTTTTACTAAAACTCTCCAGAAGATCTGCATATACTTCCGGAATGTTTATCAGGGTTGGAATCTTGGAACTCTTCACAGACGTGGATTGAATAATGAGTCTGCTGGGTGTGATACAGTTTTCTAGACAGGAGGAGAGTTGGTGGGGGAACTCTGGTGCCTCCTGTGTGTTGCAACTTTTGCGCTCCTGCTTGTGTCATCTTGCCACAGTCAGTCAGATGGGCATGGAAATGAGTTCATCCAGAGACAGTTAATAATCGCGACAGGTTAGTTCAACCTGAATCTCTGGATTTAATCCCCGTCAGAACATCCCCAGCAGGACAGGTTCATTTCATTTCTAGGCAGCTACTATGCGAAACTCAAGAGAATATAATCCCACCAAATGGTTACCCTGTCTACGGGTGAGTAGACTCTCAGTACTTGACTGGCTGTTATGAGCATGGTCAAAAACCCAACAAAACTGTGACAGGAAGTCGGGATATAGCTTATCATGGATGCTTTCCCAGCTTGTGTTAGTCCACAACAAAGCTGGGACTGGAGATTACCGGAGAGCACATGCAGACAATCCCTAACCTAAGTGAACTGCTGTTATTGGCTGTTTAGTTGCCGTGTAAGCTCCTCCATGGACTGCGTCATACCAGCTATCTGTTGCTGGTGTTGACCAAGCAACTGACCCTGACTAGACAAACCAGATTGCAAAGCCAAATCTGCAGTCTGCAAGTTTTCTGTCACAACCGAACTCAGGAGAGTCACAGACAGATAAAACAAAGGGGTTTTATTATTAGAAAGGGACAATCCAAAAGAGTAGTTGGAATGGGCTACGTCAGTAACGAAAGGCAATATCTGGCAGCAATACAAAAAAGAGCACATACCGAAGGGGGATATTCCAAGACAGTCCAGGGTCAATGCTCAGAGCATTCAGATATAAAACCCTGATGGGGCCTACAAAGCCAAAAACGGTCCAGCTCCCTCCTACCGTATGGCAATGGTTAAGGCCAGGCACACACCCAGAGCTCCTCATGATAGCTCGACTTGACCTGCCATCATCCAAGACATATGGAAGGCAAGCTTTCAGACTCTACTCTGTTCTGGCACCAAGGTGGTGGAATGAACTTCCTATTGATGTCTGTACAGCAGTGTCATCTGCTGTCTTCAAACAGCATTGTTTTGTTCTCTCAGCAGGTTGACTAATGTAGAATGTTTTTGGACTTATGATTGATACTACATGGCTCTTTTCTAGTGGGATTTTGGTTTGAGTTCTTGAATCCTGATTTACCTTCACTATCTTCAGATACTTTAAGAAATCAACTAAGCACTTTTGTAAGTCACTCTGGATAAAGGCGTATGCTAAATGCCATAAATGTAAATGTAAACTCAAGATTATAGGCAAGGCAAACAATCGTAACCAGCAAAAACAAAAGTTAGCGATACACCGTAGAGCAAACTAGAAATATACACTTGGTAATGAGAGGCAATAGACACAATTAAAACTTGGCAGTGGGACGTGGGAAAACTGGAAGTATTTATAGTGAGAGTGAAAGGTGAAAGGTGATTAGAAGTCAGTGTTGCGTGTGGTGCAAGAGTCTGGGGTATGCTGGGAAACATAATCCAGTGTGGGAGAGACCGGGGCGATAGGCATGATATCTACTCTCGTTTTGGATACAGGTACATAAACTCTCCAAATACCAATACATGCTGTGCTATCTATCTATCTATAAACAAATAA
>JAOVVF010032353.1:0-10560 GCA_028565595.1 Duopalatinus emarginatus | reverse complement strand
TTATACTACTACTACTACTACTACTAATAATAATAATAATAATAATAATAATAATAATAATAATAATAATAATAACAATACATGATACTTATATAGCTCTTCAAGGACACACTGAAAATCATCAAAACATACAGAGCCCTCAACAAGACATAAGAAAGACCTGGTGAAGGAGTAATTTAGGTTGAGTCCCTTTTTGCTCTAACAGCCTCCATTCTTCTAGGAAGGCTTCCCATTAAATTTTAGAGTTTGGCAGTGGGGATTTGCTCATTCAGCCACATAAGCTTCTCAGTTGAGAAGGTCTAGAATGCAAGTGACATTCCATGTTATCACAAAATCTGTTCACTGGGGTTAAGGTCAGGGTTCTGTGCAAGCCACTCAAGTTCTTCCCCTTAAACCTTGGCAAACCATGTCCTAATAGACCTCGCTTTGTGCATAGGAGCACTGATGTGCTTAAACGTGTTTGGGTCTCTTAGTTTCAGTAAAGAGACATCATAATTCTACAGCATACAAAAACATCCTACACAATTTTGTGCACAAATCTGTGGCAACTTTGGGAAAAAGCCCATATAAGTGTGATGGTTAGATTGGCTGGTTGGTATATTAAAATATTACACTTTATACCAAATAATTGTTAAATAACAATAAAATATTAATACAGTGTGCAATAATTTCAGTACACAGTAGACACATTGTAACATACCAAAAATAAGGTTTCTGCAGTTTTGTAAAAAGATCTGCTGTGATCTATGTTACAACGAGCATTCCGAAAAGCAATTAAAATTATAATTACAGCTCAGACTAATTCGGGTTATTGCTATTTCTAGGTTTTATTAGTGCAGTTAAATACTGATAAACAACAGATTGCGTCAAATCACCCGTAAAATAAACAGCCATATCTACAGGCTGCAAATTACATTTCCAGCTTCAGTGCTTTTTAGGCTACACTGTTGTACAAATTGAAGGATTTATCAATTGTTAAAATGCATTCATGTACCAGCATATGAACAATTTTAAGAAAACTCATGTACATCATTTACAAACAGAGCTCTCGTTATAGCTCAGCAAGCAACTTGAAGAGTGGATAAATGTAAGAATTTAGTGGGAGAATAACCAGCTCTCAGAATCCAGGGCAGCAAAACAAGCTAGTTGAGATCCAGATACAAGATACTTTGTTTCAGATACCAGATTATGTTCCTACACAGACACCTACACAACAGTGCACAAAATAAAACCCCTTCATCCCACTTTGCATGTGAATCAGTATTTCAATCTTTCCATCGCCATTTTATGAACTGGACAACATCATGGACAACATCTGATCAGAGCCAAGACCATTATAGGGAAAACAGACTTGTTTATCAGATGCTTTTCACATTTCTTGGGCAAGGGCATGAGATGGATGAGCAAACTTAAAAAGCATGAAAAGAAGATGCAGGAGATGCCTCTACTTCTACACTCTCTTTCATCTAAGCAGCAACATGTGTCTCCTTCAGCTGATGATGGCACGTTTTTCCCAGTAAATGCAATTCCTACATGCTGAAACTGATTTGTACATATTCAGGTAGAAAATGGTGAAAATTCTTCACTTCTTTGGGTGCAAAAAAAAAGCTGCTATAACGTATTAACTCAACTTCTGCATCTACATAACCATCACTACTTCACACATCTTTTTATAAATAATGTGTCTTTTTATTGCCATGTTCACAGCCAGAGGATTACACAGCTGGAATGCCACCAGTTACTCATCTATAAAGTTGTGAATGGAATACCCCCAATAAAGGGATGTCCCTGCAGTAGCCTGGCTAATGAGAGCATTTGTTTTAGTCTGGAAGCTGACATCAGTGTGACTGATGATGATGTTGCCAGTGGAGGAATGCACAGTTGGGCTTTATTCATTCACACTCAGCACTGTCACTGTTAAAATGAGGCAGTGTCCCATAGCAGCAGCTGGTCATTACAGTGATATATAGACTCCGTCATACACAAATACACTCTCCTAAAGCTGCACTTAATGCATCTGAATATCACTGTGTTAACGTCCTTTGGGATGTTAAGTCATAGAGACACATACACACAATAGAAGTATCCAGGCTTTATCCTAAACAACTACAAGACCTGAATGATACACTGTGACTTGGAGCTTTAACCGGTGGTGCGTATTACTCCTTCTCCTGCTGAAATATCCCAACATTGTGCAGTTCATAAAGTTTAAGCTGGGGTCTATGGGCAAAGCCTACCATCACCCAATATAAGTGGTAGCATGACCACATATTGCCAGTCACTGCTTCATGGTCCAATTATCAACCTCATGAGCCCAGGTGAGGCACTGTGTCTGGTGTCATGGTGGCACTCTGGTGGGACTTTTGCTTTCATTTATCCATGAAGGCTAATGAATGCTGCAGTGACCTGCAGTATATATGTGTTGAGAACATATGGAATGTCCCATCCACTTGGCATCCATTATCATGCCTCATTTCAAATCTGATAATTCACATTGCACACTGGCCAGTAGTCACTCACATAATAACACCTCATGACTTATACAGGTGTCGGTGTTTCCAAGTTATCCCCTGAGGTAATGCCACTTTGTAATCTTTTTAAATACTAATATTCCATAATGTTTGGTGTGTCAGTGTATATGCTGTAAATCTTGGTATCATGTTTTCTGTTTAGCTGTAGTTTCTGATACATACAGTCTTTATTGAATCTCATGTAAAAATAAAATATTATCTTTTAAAATTCTCCATCAAATCTAAAAATATGTTGAATGAACTTGTATAAGTATAGCAAATTACACTATATCACATACAAAAGCAAGTTAACAATTGATTAGTCACACCCATATGTGTTTGTTGAGCATCCTCTTATAGATTTAGTGTCCTATTTGCTGCTATTATAAACTCTATTTTTCTGGGAAGACTTTCCAGTAGATTTTAAAGCAGAACTATAGGGAGTTGCACAAGAGCTTTAGCGAGGTTAGTCACTGATGTTGGACGAGAAGGTCTGGTGTGAGGTCAGGTGTTTGGTGGGGATGAGGTCAGGGTTCTGTACAGGCTACTTCATAAGGTCTTCGTAAACCACCCTACAGATAGAGGCATGTTTTGCTGGAAAAGGTTCCGGCCCTTTAGTTCTGATTTTAAATGCTAATGCATGCAAAGACATTCTAGAAAACTATATGCTTCAATCTGTATGGCAACATTACTGGAAAGAACCAAATATGGCAATCATATCGTACTTTTGGCCATATAGTGAAGCTGATTTTGTAATTTGGCTAGTTAATTTTTGCTCTAATTGCTCAGGAGCAGACATGGGTCATCCTCTATATCTTGAAACATATCCTTAGTCTTTTGCTTTAGTCTGTAGTACATAAGCGGCTCTTGGGGTAATAAAATCAGATCATGTCTGACCTGACAACTGCGTCTGTCTTTTCTTTTGATCTTCAAATTCTGTGAGAATGCTGAGGAGATCCAGAATCCTGAACTGACTCTAATCCTAAGCAGGGATATTAAGCGTAAGATAACCAGAAACCTAACCTATAATTTGTCTGAGAATATTTCCTGGTCAGGCAGCATCAGGCATGATCTGCTTGTGGTCAGCTTTTTTCATCAGCATGTGCTTTTTACTATTGGATGCCTGAGTATGTTTCTCATTTCTGTGAGCTTTCTGATAGCACTGCTACAGTTCAGATTCACACACCAACAAACAAACAAACAAACATTACTACAGGACATTCAGTATGATTCGATGCCATGCAAGACAACAGCACAATACAGTGCAGTGCATAAATGACTTCACAGTTCAGTACCCATAGTCAATACTGTGCATATTACAACCAGAGTGAAAATTCAACACAAACAGCAGTGAGAGTAAACAACAAGCAGCAGGAGGTAGCAGTTATCAGAGGGAATTTAATGTTCATACAGCAGTGGGAAATAGTTTTTTGTGTGTGATCTAAAGTGACTGTCAGAAGGAGCATGTAAAAAAAGTGATGTGATATGGACGTGATATTAAAGATGTATGTCTATATCTATCTGTCTATCAGTCTGACTATCTATCCGTATGTATGTCTGTCTGTTTGTTTGTTTTGCCTTTCATTTTCTCAAATGACTAGACTAGAAGTATTGTAGTGTTGGATGATTTGTTGACAGGAATAAAATAAAAAGAAAAAAGCCGTACCTTGGAAACAGAAATTTAATATATTTTAACACACCTTTCTTTTTTTTCAATAATCAGAAAAACAAATTTACACACATATGTCTTATGTAACTTTTTAATCAATATCACATAATGAAAATGCAGTCTACTGTTAAGTTGTATGTTGTATATCTATGTATGACGTATAAGATCAGTCTATTCATCGTAAAACATAAAAAAAAAATTATGATTAAATGCTCATTAAAGAGGATTATACTGTACTGTTAGTCATTAACTCAGAATATCCAAAACTAGTGCTGATAGAACAGAATTCAAAGTACCTGAAGCTAGGATACTGCCAGGAATAAGCCATACAATACCCAATACAAAACTCATACAAAGTCATACAATACCCAATACAAAAGTCCTATAATCTGGAAGTACTCCTAGACTACTTAGCTAAAACCTGTGAAGTGATTATATAGAGATACATAGCATATACACAAACTACATTTCAGCGAAGTGTTTTGTTTTTTGGAGATGAGGAGGTTTCTGTTTATATGCAATGCTGTATATAGTGTTGTGCATTCCTCAGCATAGAATGGACATAACTGTCAAAAAGAATGAAAAGACATCAATACAGAAACAATAAGACTGTATCCTGTTTGTGTTTGTGTGCTTTGTGTGTATGAGATTACGTGTCTGTGCATAATGGAAGCATTTGTGTACTCTATAGACAAGAAAATCAAGGAAAAAATAAACAAATCACAGCAGAGCTCTAATTATCGACATAAAACACTGTGTAAAACAAAGTTATTGATACTTGCTTTGACTGTCATGCAATGATATATATTCATGCAGCCCACAGAGCTACTATGGCTTAAATTTTGATACCAAGGATCACAGAGAAAAAGGGGGAACAATTAGCTGTCAGACACTGGAACCTGACCAGTGAATTAAACATGATTTACAGTAGGTCTTAATTTAAATTAGCACACTCACTGGGCTCAGTGCCATAGGAAAGCTTGGCTTACAGACACCTGTGAGCAAAGCTGTTTGCTATTCTGCTCATGGATTGTTATTGCTGCATTATAGATGTATGGAACATTATTGTTAGATACATTAATATGATTTTGCAAAGCTTTGCTGTCGATGGCATTGGCAAATGGTATTGTCTTCATTTTGTTAAGTATTTGTCACTTGTATTTGATTAGGCACCCTGGCTGTGTGTTGTGTGCTGGCTTCTCGGTGATAGCAAAAGGAGGGGCAGGTAGGGAAACACATAAAATATTACAGCTCTTGCAGAAGTAAGTCACAGGGTGATCAATGCTAATCCAAATAACATCAGTCTCTTTCACACAATCTGGTTATTTTTTTCCTCACTTGGTTTTTAACCCTTGCTCACTGATCAGGCATAAGACACTAGCTGAAATGCATGGTGTTGTGTATACTTTCAACAGAAATTCTCTAAAATGCACTGACATTTATACTGACATTTACTAACAGTGTAAAATTTAGTGAAACGGAAACAATAAGAAACATAAATCACTGCCAGATTCAGAAGTCACTCATATATAGGAATATTTCGCATAAGAATTTAAATAGGCTTAGACTTACAAATACACCTATTGTGAATCCTATACACCAAGAAATTTTAATTGAAAATAAGCTATTTGGCAAAATTGCCAGTCTGTAGCTTTATTTTTTAGATAGCTAGTACAAAAACTAACATGATAACATATTGTTTTGCAAAACAATAACTTAGAAAAGTACACCTTTCAGCCTTTTAATGTAAAGGTACATGATATACTCTTTACATTTACTATATACATTATATAGTATATACATAACATATACATAAATATATACATTTACTTTATTAGAATATTTTCACTTTGGTATAATCTAAAATGTGATTTGTCTCTCCAGTTCCTGACTGGAGTACATCGCTCATCAGACAATTTCCTGCTTAATGAGAAAACCCCATCTTTTAAAAACAAACATGCCTTTGAGGATTAAGAAATGTAAAATAAAAGCACAACTTCAGAAATGTCCCATCCATCTGGCACCTACAATTATGCCTCGTTTGAACGCCGATAAATCTGATATACCATGAGCATACTGGCCAGTGTTCGGACTCACTCACAAGATAACACCTCACAATTTATACAGGTGTTAATGTTCCCAAGCCTATAAAGTCATAAGATGTCTATCATATTGTTTGTTTTTTGTGCGTTTGTATTCAGTGCTCGTATTCAGTTCTTTACTAAAGTGATCCTTATCCTTTTTGTGTCTGTGTGTAATTCCCCAAAAACCATAGATTGGATTTCAGTTCCTTCCCTCCCTTCCAACACTTAAATCTACTGCAACCTCAGTTTCTCTGGGCAGGGGACACAGACTGCAATAAAAACCCTCTGGCTGTGTAGTCCATTACTGCTGCAAACGTTTATACTGCAACCTCTGCTGCTGCATGTTTTTAACTTTATTATGCACCATGGCTATCAAATACACAGAAGACCATGGCATTGCTGAGAAACTAAATAAAACAACTATCCATTTTCAGCTAAGCAGCATTGCCAACAACTGTACCAGTAGGATTTTTTTGTTTTTGGTTCAGCAGGCATGCTCTCCTTCAGCTTATAACAGCACAATTGCATAATCACATTGCAAGAGATTTTATGGAAAGGTTTTTTATGTTGATGTTGCTATATACAAAGAAATGCAAATAGGTTTATACAAGATATTGTAATATGTTTCCCTTTAATTTTTACCACTGGATTGGTGGTAAAAAGTTCCGGGTCACAATCCTCAAGGGCCTTCTGGTCCCAAGTCTGATTCCTTAACCATACGACTATGGCTGATCCCAATTGTGTTATCACTATTTTAACACAGTGGGCCTCATTCACCAATCTTCATATGATCCTAAGAAACATCAGGTCATATTCATGTTCCCATTCACAACATGTTCATAATCCACAGAATTGTTTACTTGAGTAAAATTTTGTCCCCACCTTAAAACCAAACCCCAAACATGAAAATAGTGGTGTGTATCAGGATCGCCAGGAAAATGGGTTTTATTGTGGTTGCTACACAATATTAGTTACTGTTCTGTTGTGTGTCATTCTGTGTTGAATATTGTGTTAAACAATAAATTGCTAAATATTGTGTAAGAGCAGTGGCCAGCCCTATCTGCAGCATCCGGGGAGCACTTGGGGATTAGCTGCCTTACTCAAGAGCACTTTAGTCAAGTCTTGTCGGTTCTAAGTCCCAGGGGTCTTCTGGTCAAAGGGCTGATTCCTTACCCACAAGACTACGGCTGATCCCAGTTGTGTTGTTGCTATTTTAACACAGTGGGCCTCATTCACCAGTCTTCATACGGTCCTATGTTATATGTGTGTGTAAAGTGTGTGAGAACTCCTTTGACTACCGTGCAGTGGAATCCACCTCTGCATTTAACCCATCCATGCAGTGAAATACACACATACACACTAGTAAACACTAGGGGGCAGTGAGCACACATGCCCAGATAAGTGGGCAGCCCCTTTATCCACAGAGCCCGGTGAGCACTTGGGCGTTAGGTGCCTTGCTCAAGGGCACTTCAGTCGAGTCTTGGTGCTAAATAGCTAACAGCTAAATATTGTGCTAGAGCTAACACAGATTATGTTGTCCTTAACTAGATCTATAGCTCGGTTTGTGCTGTTTTTCATACATCCTTTGGGGAAGTGTACTGTAGCACTATTCCAATGTGTGTGTCATATAGAGAACCCGGCTCTCTTTAGGACCTAGATGTGGTCGGTTTGGTGATCCATTCTCGGTGTAGTTTCTCCTACGAGAAGGAAAGAAATGATTGAACGTGATGATTATGTGATGGTGTGAACAGACCTCGGTCTCTCCACGGAACATCCCGTGAATGAAACCTGCCTCTATTTAAACAGACGCACGCGTTTTTTGGGGGGAGCTCGCGCGCAACGCGACGCTTAGGGGGATTTATTAACGCACGTTCTCGTGCCACGCGCGCGCAGCAGCCGGGGTGTTTTTTTTTTTTTTTTTTTTCTTTTTACACATAAGTATATTTATATAGACGCTCGCGCGCCGTGACAGCTGGACGGAACTTTAACGTTCGCGAGCCTCCAGAGAGAGATTTAGAACAGCGTGTTCTCGTGAGCGCTGAGAGGACCGACACACTTCAGGCGTATCAGGTGGGTGTTTATGGCATATTTATACAAACAAACACAAATAAGTAGGTTATGTTTTCTGTTATAAGTGCGTTTGTATTCATGGGTGTTACTGATAGGTGTGGAACCTGAAAACGCACGTGAATAACGGGTTGCATGTTCAACTTGAGTTCGTGCCCAATTATTTACCTGTGGCACAGATATGGCATGGATGTTTATTATTATTTTTATTATTATTATTATTTTTATTATTATTATAACCCAATGCATGTATGTTTATATATATGTGTGAATACAAAGCGGGTGCTTTTTAATTCCCATTTATTAATTATGTATTGCTTGCATGCATTTCACTAAGTATTTCATGCACGCGTTATATTCAAATCACGACACTGTTTGGATTGAGCATTCAACTGGTTTCCTGTGTTAGGTGTGAAGATATGAAGGAGAAGCTGTTCACGTTTCACCGCTTGGTGTTCTGCATCTCTTTAACGCTATTTTGGTGCACGAGGTAAGAATAGAAATCACCCTCCGCTCTCTTTGTCTTGTTTCAGCAGACAATGGCATTGTTTATGTGTACTTAAAAAAACAAAACGTGTGAGCTGTCACGAGCGGTTATTAAGTGTCTCCACACCTGTCCAGCTCCAGCCTAGGCTTTGTGCGTAACCGGCGCCCGTTGCGCGCCAGAACTGAGTGTTGTAGCGCTTCTTACAGGTCTTAGACAAACACGGTGGTTTCAAACAAAGCCAGACATGGTTCAGTCGGAATTAAATCTCTGTGAAGAGCCTCGTTCATTAAGCCTTTTTTTTCTCAATTCCTCTAGGTGGAGGTGTGTAACAGTTTGTTACAGCACATTAGAGTGGCACATTAGAGATCCTGGTGCCAGATTGCATTAAAGTCTGCAGGTATAAAAAAATATTATGCTTATTATTATTATTTATATATGCTTTTTATATACAGCACCAAAATAAACCTCAAATGCATCTTGAGAAAACTAGGCTTCATGTGCCACAGCTGTGTCAGTCAGCTTGATATACCAGTCCATGGTTTGGTAAAAGAGAAAAGGTATTCAGCATCAGATGCATAATCCAGCAAAGCATATCGGGTCAATCGTATCACAGTAATCCAGCCTGATATTTATTTGCCTTCCTGTGTATTTCTCCACACAGTCGAAACTAAAAGCAGGGCGGATGGATAGAGAAGCATTAGAAACTGGAAACACTACACGGGAAGTCAAATCGAGCACAATGTGCTGCTTGAGGTGTTAGCACCTAAACGTCCACCCCTTTCTGCAATATTGATTGGCTCAGTAATGCACTGGGTATGGTTTTGTTGCAAGCCAGAGAAACCGCTCACTAATGAGCACGGATTGAGCTAATAAGCATGGAAGTAGGTAACATGACCGAATTTATTAAAGTCCTAGTGCCAGCAATAAAACACTGAACTAGACACATGAAGGGGTGTCCATCTGTACTGCACTGTGCACTGTCCTGTTCCAAATGATCCTCAGCCCTATGGCCCTATTCTAAATTCACATTCTGTCAAGCTGTGGAACTGGTGTGCAACCGGTCGAGGGCTTAAGGGTGTAAAAGTGAACTATTGGAACAATCCTTAAGAGTACGTAACATTTGAGTTTTGATCAGCATGTCAGCTTTGTTTCAACAAAGAGATAGTGACATCGAGTGTACATAATCACTTGTATGTGGTATGTTTTTATGAGCTATTGTCATGAGTAGTGCATGCAGTGGCGCTAAATAAAATGAGATGCATGATATGAGATCCTACATTTCATCGAAGCTCCTATCCTAATGCTGCTAAATGCCAAATGATAAATTGCAATAACTAAACTACACTTGGGGTAACCAAGGGCTTGTGGTTAAGAAACCAGCATTGTGGCCAGAATGTCCGTGCAACCGACTTGACATGACTGAAGTTCTGTTAAACAAGGCACCAAAGTCTCCAACTGCTTTCTGGGTGCCGTGGATATGGTTGCCCACGGCTCCGGGCAAGTGTGCTCACTGCCGTGTAGTGTGTGTTTTTCACTGCACAGATGGGTTAAATATGGAGGCAGTGGCGTCGGAAACATTTTTAATGTGGGGGGACACATGGATGAGATGAGATTAAAAATAAATGCCTTTTCTTGCATTTTGGTGTATTTTTAACAGATTTTACAGCTAACTGCACTAACATTTCCACTGGAAAAAAATGGACTTACTTTCCACTTCTTTGTAAAGAATTTCCTTATGTCCAT
>JAOVVF010032351.1:0-10561 GCA_028565595.1 Duopalatinus emarginatus | reverse complement strand
CTATCAATGTGCGGGAATAATTCTCATAGCTTCGCGGGTTGCGGGCGGGAGTAGAAATACACATTGCGGGAATGGGCAGACACGTTGCGGTCGTGGGCAGTAACGGGCAGAATTTCAGCGGGAGCGGGCGGTAGCGGCATGAAAAACAGTTCCGCGCAGTTCTCTAATCCTAACCTGGGACAAGTATTTAACAAAAAAGCAAAGGGTAGTCACATCTCATCCTGACTTTCTTTACTTTATTACTGTTTACTGCTCAAATGGTAAATCTTTCTTTACAGCATTTCTTTGCATGTGCCTAAGACTTTTGCACAGTACTGTATATAAGGGCAATTAATTGCCACCGGTCTCCCTGTCAATATGTTTCTGACAGGTCAAAGGAAATATTGAGAAACCTATATGGACAGAGGGAAAACATGCAAATGCTGCTGTAAAGAATCGAAGAAAGGACTGTGAGGCAGGAATGCTTAAGCCTGTCCAGTCATTTAAGTTAAAGACATAAGTCCCTGAATGTAATATTCAGGTAATATATTAATTTTCTCATTTTTGTACAGAAATTACTTTTTGTACAGTTCACTATATTAAGTACATGTGCACAACTTTATTTTGGGATGACCACCTGTGTGTCTGTGTCTACTCACACATCTTCAACAGGTACACTGCAATGTGCCTGACGTCTATGCCGGTCTTCCTTCCAGTATTCCTCAAGCTTATTGCTTACGCTTTGTATAGTTTTCCTGCAAAAACAAACAGAAAAATGATAAAGCAACCTACTATAGATCACAGTCATAATTTTTTCTGTTTCTGAATCAAATAACACCAGATTTAGTGCATTTTACTGTGCTCTCTATGGCCACTGTTTACTGATAAAAACATTTACACACTCATAAAATGATAATCATAAAAATGATTAAAATACAATCCATTCATATATATATATGGATATAGCTGTCAAAGCAACGGCATACAGGAGTGATACAGTGTTTGTGAAATAAACATGCTGTTATGGTGAAATACCATACTGTTATGGTTAGAATGCTTGTCAACCAATCAGATTGTGTGGTCGGAACTAACGGTTGTATAATACTAATTAAATCCATGATAGTAGGCTTGGAAGGGCACCACATCAGACAAGGGAGTGGGAACCAACATCCTGAATAAGATGACATGGAATGAGATTGTGATGAGTGAGGGAGAGCTAATATCTATCCACGGAAGGAATGGTTGCTGTGATAGTTAGTGTTCATGAATTGTGGGTGGCAGCCAGACTTGAAGTGGACAAAAACAACAACAAAAAAAAGCTTTAATTAGGTCCACCAGGGTCTGGATTTGATGGCAGACCTTGATCCTTAGCTAAGTTCTTAGAGATATCTAGTTAAACAGAATCAATGCAACATGCTATGCAGTAGGTAGAAAACTTTGTAAGATAAGACGACAGAGGCTGGAGAACCAGCCCTTGGTCCTTGTTTGCCTTATGACTGACTGAAATCCAGCTTGCAGCTCTTCATCACTTAGGCAGAACCTCAGTCTTCCCCCTGAGAAATCCTATCCTCTTAGGTGATGTGGTCCCCTGTCTATTTAGCTCACAATTATGTGTATATTATACTATATTAAACCATGCTAAATGTGTCTTCCATTACAAAATGGCATACAATGCCTTGCTTAGTCTTTCCTCTGTTGACATTGTTTATATTGTATAATAATTGTAAGATACTATTGCACATACCAGAAAAGTCTGTTTGACATATTTAAAGGCTTTTTTTTGTTTTAAATTTGATCAGTATGAAATCCACTATGTCAATTATTAGTCGTAAAAAGTATGGCAGGTATGTTCATTTACACTTTTATAATACTTGTGCTCCTTTATCACCAGTTACTCCATCAATGTGTCTTGACATAGTAGCAATCAGTTTGTGGCACTACTAAGCTGTCCTTATAGCCCAGGTTGCTATTATAGTGGCCTTAAATTGTCTGTATTACTGTGTGAAGTGTTTCTTCACAGAACTCTGCAAAAAGCCAGCATTTTCATCAATGCCATTCTGTAGCTTACCGTCCTTGTGGAGAGTGTCTTCTGGATAACCTTTCAACAGTAATTTACTTCAACTCAAAAGTAACTGAGTAATAATTGAATAATTGTGAGTCACTTAAACACACCTGTATTCTTCTGTATTCTCAAAGTCCTGTTTGTTGTGCATTGGTGTAAGGTAGTTACATTCCAGCACCCCGATAACTCCCACTCCTGTCTTGTTGGCCTGGAACACAATGAAAACTGTAACACTTATGTGCTTATACATACATGACAGAGCATACGTTTCCTTTGCAAGAGTGCGTGTTTATTCATTTACTTCATAAAATACCGCTCTGACTCTAGTCACACGTAGTGGGCATCATGTTGGCACTGCAGGTTGCACTGCTGCCTCACATGCCCCTGGGTCACTGGTAGGATTCTGAGTTTGGGTAACTGTCTATATGGAGTTTTATATGGAAGGGAAAACCGTCCCTTAACGTTCATACTTAAAAGAAAAACTTGGTTTACCATTTCTGATGACTGATGTAAACTAAGCAATGCTGCTGGCCAATATCTGAATGACTGTATGCATTCCAATGGTGTTACTACATTGATAATTAGGAGTACAGATTTTTCCAATAAAGTACTCAGGGAGTATTCTATTATCCTCACTTCATTATTACTATACTAACTTTATTATCCTTACCTTGCGCTGACAGGCGACACGCTCATAAGGCTTGATGAGTCGGTTTTTGTGGTACATCATCAATCCATAGTGGTCTTCGCTTTTTGTGTTGTAGCCAAAGGTGATTCTAATTCCCTTTTTCTGAGACAAAGACTTAAGGAATATGGCATATAAACATGAAATCTGTTTTATTATATTATTAGTACTATTACACAGTGATTACATTTTGGAAAAAGGATACATAAAATGTGGGTTTGTATGTGTCCTTAATGATGTGTGCTAAGCTTTTGGACACAAGCTGAGTTTTAACCTTCTGGCCTCGAATGATAATCTGCATTATAGGCTTCAGGTACAAGATACTGCTGTAAGCCTGATTCAAGAGAAATATAAACACAAACATGAAAGCACTGCTATCCCAATAAGCTGGCAAAATGTGGCAACAGATGATTGTAATATTTGGTGGTTTGTATCTCACCCGCAGTGAATATTCACTCTCAGGTCCGGACATCTTATTCTCAGGCTCCTTGTTTGGCTCTTTGGTGTTCTCATTAATGTCAACAGGGATCCGAATATCGTAGCGATCCGTTGTGAAGTCAAATTCCAGTTCATTTGAGGATGTTCTGCAGAAGAACACAGTTTATTGTAGGAAAAACCCAGAGAAGAACATGTGACATTTTATCTTATATCAGCACTCAGTACTATGCAAATGCAAATTATAAACAAGTAATTATACACATAAACACATCTGAACTGTTGTGAAATAAATGTACAATTTAACCCCCAATTCTGTTGTTTCTCTTTAGTTAATGAATCAGTGTACTCTGCACTCATTACTTTTGTAAACTGAGCACGATATAAAGGTCTAAACCACAGTGTCTCTGTAATCCATTTTCCTTGTTTTGTTCCCTATTATTATTATTATTATTATTCATTATGTTTACTTGCGTAGGTTCCAGATGATGATACGAGTTCCAGTCGAGTTGGTGCCACATGGGCCATTAATGGCAGTGAACTCAGACAGCAGTTCTTCCTTGGTGTTAAACAAAGAATAGGTCAGGATGTCACGAAGACACTCCTCATGGTTCTGTGCAACACTGAGTGAGCAGAAAGGTTAAGGACCAAACTTTAAAGAGCCTCAGAAACTCTAAGAAAACATTTGAATATTCATTCATTCATTGGTGGGACCTTGTTATTAGTGCACAGGGTAAGGACCTTGCTATAGGCTGTTATTTATTATTATTCTTGACCATCTTTCTTCTGTTTTGATAAACATTTCTGCTTCATGAAATTTTCTGCTTATAGCTTCTATCTACTTACTGCTCTACAATCGACACTTTTTTCATTCTCTCTCTCCATAAAGGATATCATTCTGCTGAGTGTTTGTGAACATGACAATAGGCACTATGACATTCTGTGCTTCTATCTTCTCGAGGTAGGTCTGTGACAGCAGACCCACACACATGGTGTTGTCTTTCTTTGAGAAGACGATGGCATCCTTCCCCAAGCGCATGGAGCCTGACTTAAAACCGTTACCATAAAGACCCACTGGGACATGGCCTTTTATCGGCTGCTTATCACTGAAGCCAAAACTGAGACAGAGAGAGAGAGAGAGAGAGAGAGAGAATAATTGTCAATGTGATTTAAAAAAAAATATTAGTGGTAAAAGGGAAAAACTATACATGCTGATTTGGATGATCTAATTGGGATAATGCAGACTTCCTACCTGAGCATTTTGTGCATCTTGTCATAGTCCATGCCATTTCCATTATCCATAAAGATGAGGCAGTGCTGGTCTTTGATCACTGTTTTATCAATCCAGAATTGTTTTGCACTGACATCTGGGTCATAAGCATTGTCTGTCAATAGAAAAAAAAGAAAATACTATCACTGATACTACATGCCTTTTTTCCACTTTCCGACAGTGTCTGAGTGCAAAAGTTCTGGAATATTTTTAGGACTGCTGATTAAAAGAAAATTACAAGTTCATGTAAATTACAAGTTACAAGTAAATGACAAAAATACAGGTTTATCAAATACAAATTCAAGTTCAACTGATAATATAATTAAAACCACTCATTGGTGAAGTACAGTAAATAAAATTCATTATCTCATTACACTGGCATCTGTCAAGGGGGGATATATTAGGTCAGCTCACTCTCAGCCCAAGGCTCACTGATGTTCATGAGGAATGAATGCCAGCCTGTCTGGTCTGCTTCCACAGAAAATCTTTTGGTGCCAGATATCACAGCATACCTGTTTTGGCTGGTTTTAATGTTATGGCTGATATGTGTATATCTACAGGGAATGTTGTAACAGTCCAGAATCACAGACAGAACTGCCAGAACCGAGTTCCACGTGGAGGAAAAACAAGCTAAATAGAAACAGAAGTAAATGTTTATTTTTCTGTCTTGCTTTAAACCTTTGGGACACTGGACTCTCTGGACACTGAACTACAACAATGTGGTGTGTGTGTAGACATTTTGGCTCCAGTGAGGCCTGGCAAACACAGCATAAATTGCAAACTACAAAATTTTCATACTCTGTTCCGGGAAAAAAAATCAACAACGCACCACAATTCTATTTGTAGAGAGATCTTAGAGTTTGCATATCAACAGTAAATAATAATACAAAAGTCAAAGTCAACGGCTGATGTAAAAGGCAACAAATAAGAATTAAATCTTATAAATCTTATAAATTCATGAATATCATGAATATGACCTAAAAGTACAAACTTTCAGTTTTCATTTGAAGTCAATATACTGGCATGGCTAAAATAACAAAATCAGGCTGTATATTTGAATGTTACACTAGTATTTACTAAACTAGTGCAAGAACGCACAAAATGTATGAACCACACCAGATGTGCATGAGTGCCCATGCTTTTGACATCAAATGAAATGTAAATATGAAATGTATTATGTGAAAACAAGAACATACTTGCTGAATCATTAGAAATGGAATTCCCTGAATATGTAAATCCATGATTAACGTTGTACAAAGTGTAGCATTACAGAAGGTGCCTTTAGGTTTATGTCAAAATACAATACAGTATCTTTATTAAAAAGAAAACTGTGTTGACTTCCAGGTTTTTTTTTTATGATTACATGTCTTTTCCGTAGAATCTGACATAAATGAATGGCAGTTGAAAGCTAAAGCAATAAAGCCTAAATGACCCTCTTTTATAAAACAACAAATTTATATTACTCATTACATACAGGTCAGTAAAGAACAGGTAACAGGAAACTGTTCAAACATGCATATAGAGAGTAATAAAACAAGTGGAATGAATGCTGACTCACCGATGAGTTCTGCTATAGCACTAAAGGGCCCAGTGTGGCTTGTCGAGTTTGTATGCAGATAACGTGGACTAACCTTTAAACAGGGAAACATCACATGGCAATATTATTAATCAACATTATTGACATTAAATATTTGACAAATAATAGAGATGAAGGAAAGAAGTGGAGTAGTTTGCAATGTTTTGGCTACAGTGTTAAAAAAAAACACTGAGCTGAAGCAAAAATCTAATACTACTTAATTGGTTATAGTAATTAAGTTCTACATAAACATAAATTCATTATAAAACAACTGCATCCTTTCAGATTTTACTTATTTATATGTATATGCATTTGTGAATTGTATTCAAGGAAATAATTAGTGGCAACATTATTCTTTCAGTCAGGCCTATTATTAGACATTATTGCTGTCTGGTGACAAAATCGTTTTACATACATAATATATCTTTTGTTGCTACTGACTCATAAAATACAAAGCAAATGCCTTGAATTGTCAGTTCGTATTGCTCAGAAGGTTATTAATTAATTTTCAGTAACAGCAGAGCTCACATGTCAAATTGCAGGTTTTCATTAACATGCTTATTCTAATATGTTATTATTTCTAATTCAAGCTTGTTATTTAGTTACACTAATAATAACCATGATTATATGATTATAAACATAAAAATAGCACAATGTGGTGCATCAATAAAGTAAAAAATGTAAATGCTGGCAATTAGATGCATTGTAAGAGGAATAAATGTTTGAGAATGCGAAAATAATTCGGTTTGAAATATCATTCCGCCAAGTCACTGATCATTTTCCTGTAACAGCATGCCCCACTGTGTTTTCTTCCTCAATGATTAGATGCAATAATGTATGAGTAATCGTCACATTCCACATAACTGCAGGTACACTATGTAAATCACTATGTAAATCACAATGATATACCTTTTTTCTCAGCATCTACATTTACATTTTTTGATGGTTACTTGATAACATCTTGTATTCACAGTTTTTGCTTTATGTGAATTATAGTGCCAGAGAGCTATTTCATTACTGATGAAACGAAACTGAAACACACTACTCAGATGCGGAAACTACAATGTGCTGGCTTCTATATTCTCCAGGCTCTTGCTGAAATATTCTAGTCCACCTTAAAACGCCCCTCAAGAGTCACAATCTCGCCATTAGGTGGAGATATTTATGCCGTAACAAAAACTGAAATACAGGACAATTTCAGAAAAATGCTCTTTAGGTGCTAATTTCAAACCGCCTTGAGAATCAAGAATCCTTTGTCTTAATTATAAGTAAACCACTACACTTTCTGTCTTAGACTTTTTACTATTTTACACTGGGTGGACCTATAGTTTAACACTGTTGCAAAACTACTTCTCCTTTTTTATTTTTGTGCTTCAGAAAACATCTTGTGCTACAGTGCTGGAACCACCTCAGAACAGGGCAAATGTTTTTGTATTGTACCACTTGGGAACACCTTTTTAACATTTACATATATTTATTTTAAATGCATGTCTATAATAATTGCATGTCTGTTTACATAACCTGCTTCCAAAGTAAACAGGCTGTGTATAAATGTACAAACAGCATTATAGGGTTAGAACAAAGAATCAGCTATTCAGAGTATTATTAACTCTTTTAGAAGCCAATGGGAAAACAGACATCTAAGCGCACAAAATGCATGATCAGGATAAAGGCTGAACTAAAGTGGAACTTATTTTAACTCAATGAACAATGAGGGTTTTTGGATTTTGTTTTTAATGATTAGCCTTAAATGCACTTCTGTAAGTGGCTCAGGTTAATAAATCTAAATACTGAAAAAGGCAGAACTAGAAGTTATTTTGATTCATGTATAATAAAAATACTTAAAAAATGTTTAATAACACCAAAGAAGAAGGTAACAATAAAGTATAATAATACTAATAGGTGAGTGCTTTGATCAACTAAGACATTTCTTCACAGTTCATAGCTATGCATAGACAGACTGGCCCATCTTCCCGTTATACGCAGTCAATTTTTGTATAATTGTATAATTACTTTTATAACTATGGATTTTTACTTAACATGCTTTCTTTATTTTTTTCAAGTGCTTTAATAAGTTAGTTACATTAATTACAACAGAGCATTTCTTCATGTTAAACTCGATAAGGGCATCATTATTAAATAAAAATAGTATATATATAAAAAATATATATAGTAGTAACTCTTCATATATATTCATTTGCACATTCCCAGCACTGAATTTTTTGTCTAAATTGGTGAGATTTTCAGAAAATCAGCTCGTGTAAACTAAGCTTATCCGCTTAGTCCATCAGGGTTGCAGTCTGGAGCCCAGGCGGATTCACTTCGCAATTTAGCACATCCAATTAGTCTGCCATGTGTGTTTTTTTGCGGGGAGGCAGGAGGAAACCTGAGCACCTGGCAAGAACCAAAACACACCAAACAGAGTGAACAGAGTTAGGCTCAAACCCACAACCCCAGATCCCTAAAGCTGTGTAGCACACACACACCACTGTGCCACCCACCTGTTGTGTGTCTTTCTTTATTCATTCTTAAATGAATGTCCTTTATCATAAATAAAAGAAAATGTTAACCTTACAGCCACTGGAATTAAATACAACCTAAGGGACACCAGTTTGACTCGCAGCCACACTGCATCCCAGCTTTATAGGAGATTTGGACAGCATGTCTGGTGAACATTTCTGGAATGTAAAGAAAAGCCTCAAAACTGAAAGAAACCTGGTATGATATTAATTGCCTACTGTTGTCAGATATCTGATTTGAAACAATAATTAAATTGCTTGTTAAAAATAATCATAATAATACAGTTATAAACATTTAAAAATCTTTGTCTGGTTTAAGAGTTCTTGTTAGAATTTGTGAATGAAAATTCCTTAGATCACCAGTTATCAATATTAGTGTGTTCTAGTTCTAGTTTATGGTGGTGTTTTCCACGCCACGCCCACTTCCGATTAATATCAGAATCAGAACATTAAACCTATTTGAACTAAACACACACACACACACGCGCGCGCGCACGCACGCACGCACACACAATGAAACTGTGTATAAGAACAGGTGTGTATTGTACACAGACACTGACAGTAAACATGGCCATCTACCGGTGACACAGCGCCACCATGTAGAGTTTTAAGGTGGACTGAAAATGTTCAATAACTTCAGGCTCGTATTATGACTAAAATGTAATATATCCTTTAACTACTGATGTCATTATGAATAACATGGTAGGTGTCAGACAATCTGAACAATAATGACTATGTGTTTATCATTAATATTTACTTATTTACTAAATAAACTCACTCCAGTATATATACACATGCTCGCCTGACAGTGTAAATTTTAACTCTATATTGCAGGTATTCCTTACATTGCCCCAGTATGACTGTGCGTATTACTGTTCTTGTATTACTATGTAACATATAGCATATAGTTTACTTACTGCGCTTAAAGGTATTCCGCGCGCTGTCTGTGCCGCCATGTTTGTAAACGGTAGCGTGAGGGGCAGGGTTGCCAGATCCACCAAAGAATTTACACCAAAGTCTGTAGAAAACACACCCTGTAGAATTGTAAACCGATCGTTTTTTTCTGTTAACACTTTTTCATTTTCATCCCCTTAATTACAATTACAGGTAACATCAATAGTTATTTTGAACTTTTGGACAGTCTTTCCTTCCTATTTGTCACATATTGTGACTTGAGCTGGAGCAAATATATCATTTTAACTGTTTCAGGTAATTAACACCCAGGTCAGGACACATTCACAAGGCAATGCATTTATTTTTTTTTTTGTATTGTTGGTAATAAAACCCCCCGCCTTTTTTTTTTTTGACTGCATTTTCAAATAAGCTTAATTTGGTGGGTAAACTGTGAAACTGGCAACTTTGAGTCAGAAGTCAGAAGAAGGGATGCCATAATAGAAGAAGAGCAAGCGGATAAGGTAGTACAGGATAATGTAGTACAGATAATTCAGGATAAGGTAACTAGTATAGGAGACGGTATTACAGGATAAGGTACTACAGGTAGTACAGGATAATGTAGTACAGATAATTCAGGATAAGGTAGTACAAGATGAAGTAGTATAGGATAAAGTAGTACAGGTTATGGTTGTACAGGGTGCAGCTGGATATTGGCAGAACCACAGAGTCCGCAATCATTCAAACATTTTATACACAGAACAGGTGTATAATACTATAATTCACTGCTGTAACACTGTGCAATTTCAGTATTAAACTAACATTATATACACGTACACATTTCTTAAAATCCTACTCAATCTTGTGTAGTGTCGTCCTCACACGGGCGCACCATAAAATGTAGTGTAGTCCCCACACTGGGGAACCAGAAAGACATATGTATAGTGGCCTCACACGGGCGCACCATAAATATGTAGTGTAGTAGAAATACACTTTTTATTTACTTAATTAATTATTAAGTTAGTTATCGGGGCACCACCTCCCTTTTTAAAGTTAAGGAGGAAAACTTATTATATATACCAATTTATACTAAAATTGGATTCAGTCTCAATCTGAGATCGCTCGTTCACGCGGTTCAGGGATC
>JAOVVF010032350.1:0-10563 GCA_028565595.1 Duopalatinus emarginatus | reverse complement strand
GCAATATTAAGTTATATAAGCGTTGCTTGTTCCATATTCAGTGTTAAAGCAAAACTTGTATGGGTCCATATTAAAAGCTTCATTTGTTTAACATTGGCCCGCGGCTTTGTTTAATTTTAAATTTTGGCCCACTGTGTATTTGAGTTTGACACTCCTGGTCTAAGGTCTGAGAGTGGACAGACACTTGCCGGAAGCAGAAGTGAGGAAGCCCTGGCCTTGTGGTTAGAGAACCAGACATGGGACTGCATGATTGAAGTGCCCTTGAGCAAGGCACATAACCTTCAACTACTTCCTGGGTGCTGTAGTTTGGGGCTGCACCCCGTTTCGGGCAAGTGCATTTACTGCCCCCTAGTGTTCACTTGTGTGTGTGTTTTTCACTGCACAGATTTGTTAAATGCGGAGGTCACTTTTTTCTTTGTGCAAGCACAGTATGCAGATAATAAGGCAGACAAATGCAATGTTTTTTTTTTTTATCAAACACAGAGTGTAAATAGTCTAAAATGTGATCCAAAATCATTGAGTTAAACTGGCACAGACAGATGATATGCAAACAGGATATGTCCAATCCTGTGGGACAATGTCCATTGTTAAAAGTGCCATATAAATAAAATTGAATTGAATATGCAAATCTGAGGCAGGACAAGGAAAAGTCACAAAACTAGACAAAAGTCAAAAACCATAAATCCAGACACAAAACACAACTTAAAACAGGATTCCAAATACTTTACATTGAACTAAACAGACAACAAGATTTAAATAGGCAATAACGTAGATAACGAATATAATATAGAGATATACCACTCTATGAAAAATGAATGGTGAAACCTGTAACGCCAAGATGGCAACCGCTTCACATAAGTCCAGTTCGTCAATCAGCAATTAATCAGCAGATTAGTAAAGGTGTCAAAGAGGGTAATATTGGCATATCGTAGTCTTTAACTGGTTTCTGACATATTTTGTTAGGATGGTTTTGTACAAGAAGGTTTTACATAATATGACATTTTATTCAGACTTTATTGTTATTATTATTATTATTATTATTATTATTATATTGTTCATTTAATTTTATATAACCTATATAACGTTGATACTGCATCAAGCATCTTTTGTTGTCATAGAAACGTCCGTAAAGCTGAAAGATGTTGGCTTGGCAATGGTAAAATGGTCCCAACTGTCCCAACTTTAGCAACCATGTTTAAAGTTCCTCATGGCATACAGAGTTTGGGACACATATTGTGCAGACGTAGCCCATGTATGAGTGTCATCGCTGTCATTCATCTGGGGTATGTGTAATTTTTAAGTTATAGTTTGTAATGCCAGTCGGTCCTTTTGCTTCAATATAGAGATATCACACAAGAGTGAATAGTTAGTGGATTGTCATATAGTAAATAAGTAGCAACAAACATTATACAGCTTTTTAAACATTATAAACAGTATTATTTAAAATATAAGATTATTTTACAGCTAGACTGAGTTATTTACATATTAAGAGTACATTATGAAATAATTTGTGTCCTACAGTGTGAAGTAATTAGGTATGATATTGCACACTTTGTTACAGTAACGGTAAAACTAGTGCATTGTCCTTGTACTGGGTTCAAACTAGCGAGTGAACATCAGGTGAGATAACTCACATTCCACTACTGTGAGTTATGATGATATCTGACAAAGAATCAGATGCTGGAGGCAATTCTATACTTCTTCATTATCCATGTTCCCCGGTGTAGGGTTTACGTTTATCCAGAGCATTCAAGTCAAAATAACACTGGATAAAATTACCATTCCTGATTCTCCTGGGCACAGTCAATATCCATGTGATTCTAAGCCATTGGTCTCTCTTTCAGTATCTCGCTCAGCATCTGTCAAACCCTTATTCTGGCTTGCCATTTCCCTACCAACAGCAGACTCTCCTGGGGTATTCCAAGCTCATCCGGCATGGTATGAACCCTGACACCTCCCTTTCCTCCACCCCCCCTCGTTCTCTCCTTTCATTCCTGTGTCAATCTGTGAAGAGCAAAAGAAAACATGACAGGTCTTGCAGCTGCAACAACATGCAACACAGCCCCCACCCTATGAGAAAACCCCCTCCTGGTGTGTGAGCGTGTTTGTGTGTGTTTAAAATCCCCCAGTACTACTATGAACTGCATTCACACATGCAATCCCAAATCAGTCTCCTGCAGCTGGGTGCACCAGCAGAGCACGATTTCCATCTTTAAGTAGTTTGATGTTCACAAATGGCTATAAGTTGGACTTATGTTTAAACATATATGTGTAAAACAACTTTTTAAAGGTTTTTTTTGTTTGTTTTTTAATTTGTTTTAACAAACATAGAACAGTACCATCATTACAGGCTTAACAAACACTGTCCTACCAAATAAAATAAAAAAAAAGAATCGGGTTAATTGTAGGGGCAATTCATCTGTGGGGTAATACTAATATCTTTAGGTGCTGATTTAGTTGTATCCCACCCTAAAACTGTCGCTGATTTAGCTTTATTTATCATCGCCATAGTCTGCCCAAAGGGACACAATGTCATAGTAAAAAATACCCATTGTCGAAAAAGTGACATATTTGGATTAAACCAGTTATGTATAATAGACTTTTTAGGGCCAGAGCAAAGAATAAATTCAACACTGACTTAATTATACCTTAAAACTCACACCTTACACTAAGTATGTGCAACATTCACCCTAAAAAACTCTTTTGGTTAAAACATTAAATATTTTTTATAATTTCTTCCTTTTCCCAGATAACAGGCAATTCTGAGCCAAATATGGCCTAAGTTAATGCATGTATGGTCCAGTTATGGCAATAACAAGTATATTGTAGGCTAAAACTGTCCCAACATTACCAGCCAGATCATTGGTGCTCCCCTGCCCAGCCTCCAGGACTTAGACACCTTAAGAACCAGGAAACAGGCAAAGAAAATCCATTACAGATTCCTTTCACTCTGCACACAACCTTTTCCAACTTCTCCTCTCCAGCAGGCGCTACAGATCCATGCACACTAAAACCACCAGATACAGAAACAGTTTCTTTCCTAGTGCCATCACTCTCATAAACAACAACTCTAGTTCATTCCCAGGCATGTTGCACATTACTACATTTGGCAAAATAAACCTGATTCTGAAATGTGTCATGGCATGACCTTGTGCCACATGTGGCAAACACACAGCCCACGATTTGAAATGATTTACATTCTGGGCCAAAACTAGTGCAAACATAGCCCACCATGTTTTTTGTAACTGACTTCCTGTAGCCCAAACTAGATGAGGTCATGCCCGTCGTTCCACTACGATATGTGGGTGAAGTATTAAGTGTGGGCCAGATCATGACTCATTTGTTATCTGGGCTGGTGTAGTTTTAATGTTGCCGTTTGTAAGGCCAGTTGGTCCTTTTATCACTTGTTTATCAAAAGTTACACTGTTTATTCAGTACTAATATAATATGTAATATATAATATAATTTTATCTTAGAGTATTGACTATGGACCACTTCATTGACCACTTTATTTAAGTTAGTTTTAAATTTAGTTTTAGCTTTATTTAATTAAGTTTTATTTATATGGCACTTTTAACAAAACACATTTTCCCAAAGCAGCTTTACAGAAATACTTTTCTATAAATCATATAGATTTATATAAATGTTACCCCAAATAAAAGTGGCAAGGAAAAAAATCCATGAGATGACGGGAGCAAGAAACTCAAGAGGAACCAGATTCAAAACGAGAACCCATCCTCATTTGGGTTTATTATAATTATAATAAATAGTGATTCACTATATAAAAAGTGCAAATGGCCAGCCGTGAAATTTATAATAGTTTTAACATAGAGTCTGAAGTTTGTCAAATTTTGTCAACTGTTCACTGATGCACACTTGACTGATGGACAGTACAACTGTTTGACTGTTTATATCAGTCACAGTCCATAGCAAGATCCATGGGTTCTATGCTGTCCATCATGCTGATCTTTAGAATTTCATGCGGGTACATCCTTAGTAACAGTGAGTGATGTTCAATTGATGAGATGTAAGGCATCAATGTCCCTAAGCAGGTCCGGAAAGCAGAAGGAGTCTGGAATCTGGATTACTGATATCTCCTGGTGCCTGGTACTATAGCAGATGTAGCTCGACTGAGTGGGAGGTAAAAAGAGAGGGTGAAGAAGTAAGCATAGTATATTAGGTATACTCGTTATGCAATGTAATGTACGTTGTGCAGAGAGCAAGCAGGAATTCCAGTGGGAGTAACTTTGAGAGGTATATCATAAGGTCCCTGGGATATATTATGTTTCGAGTGATCGTGGTCAGTGCAGTGGTAGTTCAAGATCTAATCTGGATGTAAGGTTAAAATGAACTGAATGGACCGAATTTACACTTAAACATCTGCTCTGTATTATTATTATCAGTAAGATTATCATGCTTTGCTTAAACATTTTAAAAAACAAAATCAGATTGGTGAAACATGGCACACACACACACACACACGTTTAATATTACATTTTAATATTATTACTATTTAATTCCTAATTGCCTCAGGTCCAGTTAGAAACCCACAATGCCTTGTTCATTAAAATAATAAATTTTCTTGTCAGTTCTGTAAGTTTTATTTATGTCTGTGATCTATTTTATTCCTTGAGGCAATGAACTTTAAGATGTGCTCTTGTTGTTGAGAGTGGCAAATTTATGGTGCATGCCAAAAACGGGAGGATCCTGAGATCATGTGAGCATCCTGTCATTACTGTTGAGAGGTTTTTATTGATACATTGATATATTGAGGCTTAAATGATTAATGATTTTCTATTCCAGCTTGGGTGTAACCATAAGTCTTACATATCATTAGCAGATCTTCATTCTGATTTAAAAACATGAGAAATTTATGGATGGTTTCATTATTGAAAAGAATATGGCAGGGTTTTTCCCCACCCTGTTTTTTCTTTTTTTCTAAGGGTTTCTAGAGAGATTTTATAGCTCAATTCAGATAAAAACACACATGGATAGCTGATCCTGCTGAGGTCATCTCACTAGGGTTCATTGCAAAGACGAATCCCCCACCATGATGTCATTGTTCATACTTATACAAGCCAGATGCTTGCACTTAAGCTATAGAGTCTTTCCAGATTTGCAAGCTATTTAATTTTATTAGATTTAAAATATTTTAAATAAGCATGCAATCTTTATGTTTTCTGATCTGTATGTAAGCAGGAGAAAGATGCATACTCATTAAGTGTCCAAAACTTTATTCATATTCCAAACATACATCAAAACAGGTTCTTTAGTTTATAGGAATTGTAGGATACAGAGCACAGACCTAGAAATAACATGAAATGTTGAAAATAAAAAGATGAATTAAAAAAATAATAATGAAATAAAAGAAAACAGAAATAAAACAAAACAGTTTATAGAACACTAATAGTCATGGCTGTCATGCTAAAACAATTGACTGATTATAACTATTGCTGTGGGAGTCTATGTACACATTAACACATTAAGCCAACTGCTCTGTTTATTCTTTGGTTTATTCGCAACAATCAAACATTGTATTAAAATACCAGAAGTAGGACAGGTTTCAGGACAGATCACTATATCTAAACAGCTATGCAATTCCAGAGATATTACAAAAAAAGAGCATAATACTGGTTTAGGACAATTATTACAATTCCAAAATGTGTCTTTGTCCATTGAAATGGTTGCTCTCATCAGTCGTCTATAAGTTTCGCAGTAATGAAAAGGAGTTAACTGTTATCCAGTGAAGTCCAGCACTTAATAAGTACTATACAATCACCAACTATCCTAGTCATCACATTGTCACAATGTTTCAGAAACCAAAAAGTTGGGCAGTACTGTTAACATACTCAAGGCACACATGCTTATATCTACACAATGAAGTAAGTCATCACTCAAACGGATAATTCACACACAATATCTGAAACCTTGGAAATGCAATTTACATGTGTACATAATGAAAACAGAGCTCTCGTGGGTTTCATTATGATAATCTGTTCATTGAATGACTCCAGGGAAAGTGTGCTCTACATTAATGAAAGCTAGCAATCAATCATATTGAAGGACAGCCTCCCCAAGTATTCAACTTCAGCTCAGAGAGCCACAGCACTCGCACTTTTCACATTATAATAGACTAACATTATATAATACTACGTAATTATATAATACTATATAACTAACAAAAGTTTTTAATATATAAACTGCTGCTTTTTATCACTACCCACCCATTATTTTTAATTGTATTACTTGATATTATTAAAATGTTTGATTTTTTGTGGAGAGGGTACGAAAAAGATCCTGGGGTGGGTTCCCCAATGATAATGAATCATGAACGGCTTTAAGAAGGACATACGTTAAATATATTTTGTGAAGCTTTTCCATGACCCTTCATTTCCAGAGATTTAAAGATTGGGTTCTAAGTAGTGCTTTGTTTGCTCCACCCACTCCAAGACAAGTCCGCACTCTTTACATATAGTCAGTAGCCAAATGCTGGATTCTGGAGTTCAGTCTGGAGGTAAATGTATTAAGTGACCCATTTGCCTACTGTGTATTCATCAAGCTATAGGATTTTGATGCTTATACCAGCTTTAAACCAGCTAAAACTAAAATTTTGTTCAACAAAAAGAAGTATAGCATATGGGTCTAATGGCTAGTCTAATGGGTAATCTGGCTTTATGTTAGGTTTTGTCCTGTGCTCTGGTAACTGTGTAGAGTTCAATTTAAATCCAAGACTACTGAATGTAGTCCTCATTATCAAATCATGTTGGCGGTAAAACCTTTAATCTATTAATTCACATGGAACAAGTGTACACATTTGAATCATGTAGACTTCAGTGAACCTTTTTCAGTGTACACAACAACAAAGACAACAGTATACAAAAGCTACATTCAACAGTTAATGGAGTTCTTTAGTGGAGTACTTGATTCAAATGTGTACTCATTAATTTCCAAACAAATTTAAACACTACATTTTGGTAATTGCTCATTATTCAAAGAACATCCTTTTGAATGAGTTAATGAAATATTCAGCATTACAAATGTTTTGGAAACCCACCCCTGATCATCATCTATTCATCCATTTCCAAATTAAATGATAATAACTATCATCACAGTAATCTGTCTGATAACCCTTATTTATTTATTTATTTATTTATTTATTTATTAATAATATTGAGATAAAGAAAGAAAAAGGGGAGCCTGTGCATTTGTTTTGTCAGCACCCTAGTGTTATTAGTAGGCCTGGGATGATGAATTTTGTCCCCGAGGAGACATTCTCCTACAGCTCAGTGTCAGCTTTGGCAGTAGAGTGACCGTTGGTGGCAGCAGGAGGATTTTGGGTCTTCACTGCCTCTAGGGATTCACCATTCTGGTTTGGCTTCTCCTGGCTCTCAGGTGGGTTTAGAGGTGCCACAGACACCAACGTGTTGCCCTGGTTCTCTTCATCAGCCATGTATGACTCCTCTGCCTGTGGGAAAACACATATCAATCAATAAGTAAATAACACTTTCTCCTTTTTCTAATAAATGATAAATACGTTCCAGTAAATGCATTGTTTCAGAACCAATTTACCGTAACCTAATTTATATATGAAGTAAGCATTGTTGGTAGTATAATAGCTCCATTAGTCAGCCATTTTTTCAGTCTGTGCAAGAATTTTAGAGCCTTTCACTTTTTTAATACAAATTTGACATGTAAATAAAAAGGGGGAATATTTTTCTCTGTGTGCCAAAAAGAGCTTTACTGATGTGGTGTCAGATGTTCACCACTAAATGACGAGCCTAGTAACCACTTCCACACCACTTGAAAATGACTTGCAGCCCAAATCAGTGTGATCTGATTAAAAAGTGTCAGCTGATGTAGAGCCAGAAAAGATTTCCACTGACACACAGAACGTCTAGTATTACATTATAAATGTTTGTTTTAATCTCCTTATTTCACAACTGCAAATGTGAAATAATATGTCTTCAGAAGGGTTGGGCTTCATACTAAACATTCTGAGTGCAGGAAAAATGCCTGGAGTGTTTTAAAGAAACTGAAAATGAAAACCTACTCCCACATGGGACCCCTGGTACATCTACAAATGTTTCTGACAGGTGAACATGATGTTCATGCAGGAAGCATGGTGTTCATTACTACAGAATATTTCATCAATCTCGAGGAGTCCATGCCCCATGAAGAACGTACCAAATATTAGACCGGTGTACTTCAGTGAAAAAATCAAATAGTTTTTACTTCATATATTTGTATTTACACCTTGTATATACTTGCTACAATTAATAAATCAATTGTAGCAAGTTCATCATCGAACGTCAACTACTCTAATATTTTCTTTTGCCTGGGTTACAAGATTCTGTTATTCTGTTCATGGTTACCGCAACCAATCATCTTAATACGGTTAATGCCTATAATTCATCGTAATGAGGTGCGCAAGGCCGTCCAGATTGTTATTTTTTTATTATTTATTTATTTATTTATTTATTTTTTCTTCTGTTTCTCCCATCCGATTCGGACTTTTTTGAGGTAGTTGCCATGCACGAAAACTCCTAAAATTTTGTACACACACTGCCACTATGACACACTCGACAAAAACAAAGGCGTGGACCTGAGCGTGACCCAGTGACTCCATAGCGCCCCCTTATGTCATGGACACATGTGGTGGGAATATAGTTTCACCTACGCACACCAAATTTGGTAGGCTTGTAGGGCTCACCAAGACGAACAACATTGCATTAGCCACGCCCAACAGGAAGTGAGGTAACTAGGCTTATATGCGTTGGTCCATTTTAATATACTCCTCCTAGGCAGTTCATCACTAGGCAGCCGTGGCCTAGTGGTTAGGAAACCGGTCTCTTGACCAGAAGGTTGTGGATTCGATCCCCGCCTAGGGCAAGACATGACTGAGGTGCCCTTGAGCAAGGCACCTAACTCCCCCCAACTGCTCCCCGGGTGCTGTGGTTTGTGGCTGCCCCCCGCTCCGGGCAAGTGTGTTCACTGCCCCCTAGTGTTCACTGGGGTGTGCGTGTGTTTCACTGCACGGATGGGTTAAATGCGGAGGTCACATTCCTCTGTGTACAAGCACAGTAGGCAAATAGTTCACTTCACTTTCATGTCAAACTTGGTATACATGATGCCGAGATGTTGCCGATGTTAAATTGGGAAGGGAAGTTGTAATATGGTGAAATGGCTGTATGATTTTAATACCTTGCCACATGAACAGGAAGTGTTATAAAATCACAGTACATTGAATTAATTGTTGGAAACTTATCAGGTTAATAGATATGACGATTATGATGATATCCAGACACCCAATGGGCCTGCCTGTTATAGTGCCACCAGCTGGTTAAGCAGAAATTTTGTGCATAATACTGTGATAGTGATTGACCAAAAACTTTGCAAAATACTGTATGTCATGACTGTGATGATATTCACTTGTGTAATTCACATGCCTAGGACAGCACCACCATCTGGCCAAGCAGGAAATTGGCAAAAAAGAAAAGTGATGGATTGAAAGAATTATCTGATACTATACAAAATATTGTTGGGTTGTTGGGTGGCGGAATGTCACGTGTTGCGGATCGACATGTGCGAGGGCCCGACCAAGGCCGCTAACAGCTTTAATTGTTATTGTTCTTCAATTATTAAAATTACTTTAAAAGAATAAAAAAAAAAGGATTATCCCATTAATTTAAAAATTGCTGCACCAGATACACCAGTGCAACACCCACTACTCTGTGAAAAGTGGTCCACAACACTTTGTGTTTTGTGGTCACTAGAGTGAGCAAAGGATTAGATAAGATAGATAGATAGATAGATAGATAGATAGATAGATAGATAGATAGATAGATAGATAGATGAAGTTAAAAGATAATTTTGTGTTTGTGTGTGATTTGTACTCACTAGTTTCATGCCTTTGGTCTTTGTGTGACAGTGGTTCTTCCATATGTATACTCCGATCAAGGCAGCAGCAAGGATTAAACCACTCACCAATATTGGCACGAGCACATGATTTTGCTGAGACTGCACAGGTTCATTGTTCACAGTCAACACAGTTTCCACCTGCACACAAAGTGACAAATGAATTAGCTACAAAATTATAGAAACTTACTATCGGTGTAGGTATGTCTGCAAGAATAGGGCCATCAGGATGACTGTTACAGACACAACGTAGCCGTGGCCTAGTGGTTAGGGAACCGGTCTCTTGACCTTAAGGTTGTGGGTTCGGTCCCAGGGCAAGACATGACTGAGGTGCCCTTGAGCAAGGCACCTAACTCCCCCAACTGCTCCCCGGGCGTCATGGTTTGGGGCTGCCCCCTGCTCCGGGCAAGTGTGTTCACTGGTGTGTGTGTGTGTTTCACTGCAAGGATGGGTTAAATGCGGAGGTCACATTCCTCTATGTGCAAGTAGGCAAATAGTTCACTTTCAACGTTGTATAGAGGGCTGTTAAACTACTGTTATTAGTGTGGTTGTGTAAGCAATCCTACTATAGATTATTATTATTATTATTATTATTATTATTATTATTATTATTATTATTATTAATAATAATAATAATAATAATAATTT
>JAOVVF010032349.1:0-10566 GCA_028565595.1 Duopalatinus emarginatus | reverse complement strand
TATGTTCAGTACTGCCTAGTATGTGAGTGAATAAACTCCCTTACCATTTTCTCTTGTCCCAGCAGTTTTTAACAACTTTTACTTTTAGCATAACGTGTTTGCCATTTTAATTGCAACATTTTACTTTAAAGCCTTATTCATTTACATAGATTAAAAAATGAGATTAATTGCGATTACCTATATGAAATTCTGAGATTAATCACAATTAAAATTTTTAATTGTTTGACAGCCCTAATAAATACACATCTAGGTATAATTAGAATAATTTTTAAAAAAGTATTTGAAGAATATTTACATATTTAAAATGTGCAGGCAGGTGGACAGATAGACAGACAGACAGTTACTGAGAAAGTCTCAGAGCAGTAGCTAGTGAAAACACATGACTGAGTGTCAAATCCTTTGTTGCTCTGCTCCATCCATGTAAATGCAGATGCACTTTTGACCATACAACTTGCAGCTGAGTAGCAAAAACAGACAGCTGTGTGAGAAGAGCATCCATGATGTAACTTGTGCCTGTTATTAGTCAGTCTTCTCTCTAGAGACTAGGGTACCTGCATGTTCCTGCAAGGTGTGCGTCACAGGAAAGCTTAATGCATTCTCCCAAAACGTCTATTGTCATAGGTAGCAACTTCAAATATGTAATTTATCCATTTGTCACACTACATATATAATAGAATAGAATAGCATGTTAAAAAAAAAAAAAGGATTACAGGTCAACTTGCACAACTTAATCTACGTATAACACATGAAATGATACCAGTAGTACAGGAAATCTGTGCAGATGTAATTAAGACTACATTAACTTTAGACCCCATTGTGTAAACTTCAAGTCTGACACGACCAAATGTGAACGCAAAATGGACACAACAATAATTACAAGGGAGGCAACACTAACAAATGATCAGTGTGGGAGACAGAATGTAAAAGCAAAGAGGAAATTATTCCTCCGCTATAGCAGGTCACACCAATAAATCTGCTTTAGGAAATCCTCTGAAGAGTATTCATTAACGGTTATGATAGGGATTAGGCAGAGCTGCAGTTTTGCCTACACACATCTGTAGGATTGTTCAACAATGTCATACAAATACACACAGAGAGACACGCATGTGCTGTACAATTATTATGCCGTATTCAGGCACCACCTGAGAGTCTTTCAATGCTTTGTTATTCATTTTCAGCAGAATCCCTCAATCATGTGTGCATTGAGATTCCTGAAAGCCCCGAGGGCTGGTGAAAAGAGGGAGGAAAGGAGACAGAGGGTTGGGTTATGGGTGAGAAGGGCCACAGATGAGTGTTGGATGGCACATAATAGATGACTTCATTTAGATTTTATTAAATGTGCAATCCCTGGGCAATACACCCCCTTCCTCTAACACACACACACACACACACACACACACACACACACACACACACACACACAAAGGGAAACAAAAAAGAGAGAAAAGAAAGGTGGGGCTCTGTAAGGGAGCAATTCTATTATTTTGCATTTCCAAGAAAACTTTTACATTTAGTTAGACATCAGCTTGGAACATGGCAAGGTCCAAATATTCCCATTCAAGAAAATCCAACCTAGGAAAAAATGAGCGAGTATGACTCAGACTTTGTGTATAAATAAATTAAATAAATCCCAATGGTTGAACAATTCTTTCAGTATGTAAATGGCATCTGGGGGTTAGCCGAAAGATGCTGGGATTCACTGTTAAGCCCTCCCGAAGGTAGCATTGGCCTATCAGCAAACGCCCACTTGGTAACCCAGAAGATGACTCTGCTCACTTGACTGTTCCAGAGAATATATGTAGCATGTCTTGTTGATGCTCAATCAGTATGTGACAACATCTAGGCCTACATAACAGATCTGGTTTTTGTTGCTGTCTACTGTTGGTAGAAAATGTCAACTCAACAGCACTGATCATGCATTACCAATGCCAGTGGAGTTTTATACAGCCTTAGCTGTTGGGGAGGTGACTGTGGTACTGCTGTTGAACTACGTAGCTGAGTATAATGGTTGGATGCGTACAGAACTGTACATATGCTGTATAGCACTTTCTGGCAAAATCAGAACATCCCCAGCTGATCTACAGGAATCATAGTGGGCCTCTCAACAATACGTGATCATCAGAGGTAACTCAGATGATGTTACCTCTACCCACCTGACCAGGGGTGCAAATTTCTCAGAGTCTGGTGAGTCAGTGTTTCCGAATTCAGAATCAATTCAGTCCGATTCAGAATCGATTTTCCATTCAGGAACAATTTTAGCTTAGCTGTCTGGTTTTTTTTTTTTCTAAATTTAAAAAAAAAAGGTAAACAAAAATAAACTATCAATTAACAAATAATTCCAAATATATGAATACAAAAATAAACATGGACTTCATTTACCACATTGCATTAACTTTTAACTGAAAATAAAATACAGACTTTAAAGTCATAGTGTGCTAGTCCACTAGCAAGGGAGCTTGCTAACTAGCTTCCTGTATGGTGGCCTAGAGGGCCTTCTTCTACGGTGGCCAAGTGGACATGTAATGTGATGTGCAGTACATTTAGCAGTAGAAGCGGCAAAAAAAAAATAACTTAAATGCATTTTTAAATATTTTTGGCATTTTGAATAGATTCAGAATCGCCAGGACAAGGAATCGTGATTCTTTAAAGAATCTATTTTTTTCAGCACCCCTAGTAACTACATAATCAAAATAGAATTGCCCAGCTCAACTCATCCCAAAAGCATTGCAAATTTAATGAATCATTATAAAAGGGAGGGAGAGTGTCCAATGTGATGCTCCAATCAGGTTACATTTAATATGTCATTGTTCTTGTTCTAACAGTTTTGTAATATATCCAGACATACTAGTATACAGTGGCTGCAAGTGCATATTTTGATAAGAGTGGACTTTTGGAGCCCAGCACAGATCTGTGCTCAGCAAGTGCCTTTCTAGTTATGGAATTAAGAAAATGTGCACCTTTATGCCCTGCTACATTTCCTTTAAGTTGCTGTCCCAGTTGATATTTCTTTTAATCAAAAAATGTCTAAGGGAAACAAATGTGCCATAAAAGTCTAATGAAATCCTAAACATCCAACTGGACACTGTAAACTGTGTATATAATCACAATCAACAGTACTGTCATAACTGTAAATCTTAGCATTATATAAGGATATATACAGTATATAAGCTAGTGATACAAGGAACCCGAATAAAAACTAAGCACTGACACTGGAGACTCCTTTCAGAAGTTCTACATATAAATATAACATAAAACATATACCATCAGATAAAGAGTTACACAGTATAACATCAATAGATGTGGAACAGTGTTCATATAGGTCTCTGTGAATTAGCTTTTACTACTGTAAAATATGTTAGATTGCACGTATTATTGTAAATCACTTATTTGCCTTGCAGCCAGAACCACTATTAGAGATGATGTAATAGAAAATTAATCAACACCTGCTGACCAATCAGAATCGAGAATTCAACAGCGCTATGATGTACATACAACTAAATACCCACCATTTTATCAATAGGTTGCTGTGCAAAATTACAGAACAAACAATTTTGTCCATTTTTTAAAATAAAATGTCATGAAGTGTCATCTCACTTACTATCCAACGAATGAATTTATGTTTACAGAATCATGTGTTAATCTTAAAGAACTAGGGTATTAAATAATCCTTAACAGGGCAAGTGGAGATTTATGACATTTGCATGAATGAACTTGTATGTATATGTCAGCATCATGCCACAGCCAGCCAAGCCACGTCAAGCCGAGCCAAGCCTCCAGTTCCCAGAACCCCTAGCGGCCGTCCAATATGTCCCTCACAGCACTGCACCTCTGAACCCCACCTGTTCGTAGTCCTCCAAATATTTTCTGTCTTGTTCTCGGTTTACACCCATTTTGTGTATATTTACTGTTTTAATTATCACCTGTTTTGAGTTGGGGTTTTTTTTAACCCAATTTTTTAGTATGTCACTGTGTGTCACAGCATACATTTTCCTGTGTACTGAACCTTTTTGTTCACTGAGCTTTTTGTTTACTGTTTTCATAGGTTCTGTCTGTTGCCTAACCCAGTTAAAGTTGTATGTAGGCTTGATCATAGCCATGTCTCTTTGCTTTACATTGTTTTGATTTGTCTGCCTGTTCTTGAACTGTTTGATAGAACCATCCTAAAATTACATTCTACCCTGACTTGAAAAGTTCTTACAGAATAACTACAAAAAGAAAATGTTAGCTTGAGGGACACATCTTGTTACAAATCACTCTCGAATGCTAAAAATGTTCTGGTGTGGACACTGGGATTGAACACACACACACACGCACACACACACACACACACACACACACACACACACGCACACGCACTTTCACTGCTTTTGATATTTAACACTAAAATTTAAAAAAAAGTCAAAACAAAGGTAAACAAATTAGACATTAAGCAGTAATGACCTGGTAAAAAAATTGATCTAAAAAACAGATCTAATCTAATTAGGCACTGTCCTACAGTCACTCATGTACCTGCATACATAAACACACATCCAGCATAAACTATACAATGAGCTTTGTAAATAACAACAAAGATGATTCTCATTTTCAGTCAAACTCTTAGTTTCTCTCAGTGGAATAGAGCTTTGTAGGTCTATAAGAGGCAACAGACATTTTAATGCCAGTGTTTTCCCAGAGGCTCTAAATGACCAGCATATAGCAAACAATATATTGTATAATAACTACCACAATCAAATCAGGCAGCTGGAAAATAATGTGTGGCACTCAACAGAATCTAAAATTAAGAATGATGGGAAATAAAACTGGTTATATCAATATAGGCTTCTAAAGATGCATTTATTTTGCCATCTAAATGTTTCTAAAATGACAACTTGGTTTCTAGCAATCAGTTCAGTTTGATCTGTTTGTTGTTCTGGCTAAAAGAAAAAAATCCTAGCAGTGATGAACTTAATAAATACAGCAGATATGATTTTCTTTATATTTATATTTGATAATTAATCAGTAAAGCACAAATTATGAATAATAAAAGAGCTCATTGTTGACACACTATTCACACCTAAACCATTAAGTTTTATTATTAACACTTTGAGACAATTTGATGTAGACCTCTTAGCATGTATTTGGGAGGTGGGAGGAAACTAGAGAACCCAGAGCAGTGGAACTTTATAGAACCTTTAGAACCTGGAGAATACACACAAAACTCCACAGATTTAGGATTGAACTGGACCTAATCTTGGAATATTATAGCTTCCTCCTACTGATTTACTGTTTTACTTTCATTCTAATGAACACCAGCACGTTACTTGGTGACATTATTGGCTCCCATGTTTGATTCAATTCCCAGTCTGGGCCACCAGTCTGTGCTACACCAAAATGGGTCCTTGGGCAAGACTTCTAACACTACATTGGCCTACCTGTAATACCAGTAACCATGTAAGTCGCTTTGGATAAGAATGTCTGCCAAAATGCCATAAATGTAAATAAATGTAATGTAAATGCAGATGAATACAGTATATAGGTCTCCAGGTTCTGAAAGGCTACATCTTAAATGTGGCAATAATTTGACATAAAATAAATGAGTGTGTGAAGAACAGCTTAAAGTCGTCTGTCACTCTCTCTAGAGATGCTCCGTGTTCTACCTGACTGACACCAGAAATGATTTCCCTAAAGAGACACATTCAAAGCCTGCATGGCTACATATGTAGGACTTTCGTACCAGATTACTGAAATATAGGTCTCTTTCCTTCATAATATCATGGTAGAATTTGTCTAGCCTAGGATCTGATCTGCTTCATAGGTGACTTACTAATTAATGAGATTATACTTAGCACATGTGCCTACACAGTTTCACTCTTTAGTCCTTAATTTCCATAATGTAGTAAAAATATATTGTATTTAATTTCTATAATGAGTTCTATAAAGTTGTATAATGAGTGTGTTGTATCTGGTATGGTCAAAGGAGCTCTTTGACACTGCATGTTTGTATCACAAGTTCAGACTGTACAACATGTGATGTGGTTGGTGTGGTACAGTGGTAACATAATTGGGTTCCCATGTGAGAGACTTGGGTTCGATTCCCGATCTGGGCAGCCAGTCTGTGCTACACCAATAAGGGTCCTTGGGCAAGACTCCTAACACTACGTTGGCCTACCTGTAATACCAGTAACCTTGTAATTCGCTCTGGATAAGAGCGTCTGCCAAATGCCGTAAATGTAAATGTTAGTCTAGCTGTAGTTTAACATAAAAATGGCTAAACTAGCAAAATGCAAACGTTTGTAACAATGTAATGCCACTACAGTGCATTTGCACATTTGTGCATGGACATGTCAGACTCATTATTAAAATGACCAGCTATAACACCATATAACACCACTGACAGTGAATCACATTGATCACCTTGTTACAGAAGCACCTCTCAAGGGGTGGAATATATTTGGCAACATATGAACAGTTAAGTAAGATGACGTGTTCAAAACAGGAAAAATGGACAAGCCTAAGGATCTGAGTGACGGTGACAAAAGTCACATGGTGGTAACTCGATGACTGGTTCAGAGCACCCCCCCTAAAAAAAAGCAGGTGTTATGGATTATTTCCAGTATCCGGTGGTTAGTACCTACCAAAAGTGGTCTGATAAAGAACAACCAGTGAACTGATGACAGGGTCATGGGCATGGAAAGTGAAGGCTATTCTGTCTGGTCCCACAGAAGAGCTGCTACAGCACAAACTGATTAAACAGTTAATGAGTCTGTGCCAGAACACAAAGCTTACTGCATATGGGGCTGCATTGCTGCAGACTGGCCACAGTGCCCACACACTGACCCTTGTCCACCACTGAAGGTGCATACAGTGGGCACATGAGCATCAGAACTAGACCACTGAGCAGTGAAAAAACAGTGGCCTGGACTGATGAATCATGCTTTCTTTCACAGTTGGATGGTCAAGTGCATGTGCGTCATAGGAAACTGGGGCAGAAATGGCAGCAAGATTCTGGGAGAGGCACTGTGATGCTCTTGGCAATGTTCTGCTGGGAATCCTTGGGTCATGGCATTCATGTAGGTGTTACTTCGACACATACCACCTACATAAACATTAGAGCAAACCAAGTACTGCTTCAGAGCAGAGGTTTTAATATTACTACTGATTTGTATATTCCAGTTTGGTCTGTTTTGTCCACTGATAATATTCAGTGAATTGAATATATTTCCTGCCTTTGTACTGCAGTCAGCTATCTGGGCGTACTGAAGTTATTCAGGTTGTATAAACAGAGGGTCTAGTGTAGTGGATCTGACTGATACTTGACAGGAAAAAAAAAAAGTTCTGATAGAAACAAGATCCAGCAGAAAGCAAAGGCGAATATTACATCCACCAAAAGCCTATAGTGCCTTGAATATTCCATTTACTGACAATGGCCCTGTCTGCTTTTTGTTCCTTTGCTACCTCAATATAATATGGCTTACCTGCATGAATAGATAACACCAGCAAGGAACATAATCAGTGTATAAGGAAAAAGAAATAGGAAGACACACAGAGAGGAAACTTCTATATAAAGAGTATAGAAGTTGAAAATACACTTGGAGATTAAGAATTCCCTGTTCATCTTCTCTCTCTGTGTCATACATACAATAGAAACCAGTAAGGCCAGATGTACATGTCCTTGGCCTTAACCTTCATTGTCTTCCTGTGAATATAGATGAAGGTCCCTATGCCGTAGGGCTCTCAGACGAAAGGATAAATGAAAATCAATAATGAAAGAAAAAGCTAAAAGAACACCATTCTACCACAACAGACACAGACTACCCTTTAGGCTAATGGCCTTTGCTCAAGACAAGATTACTTCCAGCACATCCACCCTTGTCATTACGGTGACAATGCTTTTAACGTTCCTAAAATGATAGGCTTCATGAAAGAGCAAACTGTAAATCACAGACCTATATACATTTAGCTACACTGTTGCTGCAACACATCAACAAGTTCGCCATATTGATCCAGGCAAGATTGACCTGTTAATAAATGTAAGCAAACGGCGGTGATATTGTTTTTTTTTTGTTTTTTTTTTTAAATAAAAAAAAAAACCACTATAACATTTACAGTTCTCAACTGATTTTAATGAGTCATTTAATATCCAAGGGTTTATGATCTAAGTAGAGTATGAAAAAGGTTTACACGCACTGAATTACTGATATGTTGGACGAGGATTCATGGTCATAAAGAAATTGTAACCGCCCACATTTTTTATTCCCTGGTTGCTAAAACCAGTCATTAACCTTGTCATTAATTCTTAGACTTGTTCGCAAATCTACAACATTAAAATTAATGACGTATTTACATTACAGCATGGAAATAAAACCTTCGACTTCTATATCACCGTTTTAGTAATATCGTCTTCATCTTATGTAAAATGTCTCAGTATATACCTGCACCAATGTTCTGATTCCACTTGCAGTCTGACATTAAATGAGGAGAATGAACTTAAAATGGTCAATTAAACCAGGTTTATTCATAGAACATCGCTGCGATCAAGATCCAGTCAGAGCATTAAAGAAAACCGACAGAAATGTGCATGAGAGGAAATTAAGAAAGAAAGACTAAAAAAAGGATATGAGGAAAGGATGGAAATGATCTCATGAGAGCATGAGTCCTGTCTTAGAGAAAGGGCTCGCTGCCTTGACTCACCCCTCCTTGTTATTTAGGAGACAGCCTGATCAATGACCTCTTGGATCTCTCTTGGAATGATATACAAAATGTCAAGTCAATTAGGGGAAAGAGAGAAGAAAAAGAGAGGCCATATACTCATAGCTGTACTTTGAGGATTACGTCATAGATTTCAGAGTCACTCTGTACGATAAGGTGCACTTGACTGACATAATTTACTGTACTACTTAACACTTCACAGTAACAAACCACACATATTAGCTTAAATTACCCACAAGTGGCCAAACATGCCAACATTTTTTTACTAATTAATTGGTGTTTGCTTAAATGTTGAAGTATTTTATAAACAGTTTTGTGAACTTTTGTGAACAGCTTCACCACCACATCACAGTAATTGGGGCATGAGCTCATTTTGGTTGCTGTAGACTTGTTTTTACTTTTGTTTGAGAGAAAACATTTGGTTTATAACAACCAACCAACACAAGTACTAATTCAGGCAGTAAATAATGTCTTGAGTACCGTGATGTGAACGGTTTCCTACATCAGTTTACATTAATAAAATAAAAAAAAGTGTGCAGAATCTATTTATCAGCTAGAAGTTATCTGCTAATTTAATTGTACTTTTGTAAAATAATATGTGATTCATGGTATTTTGGGTCATCATACTCATCATACAACCATCATACAACCTACTGTATACACTGTGTCTCAGAGTGAACAAAAGAAACCAATCATGTCCAAGTTATATTCACTTGTTCTGATTTATTTTAGTGATGAGCACTAAAGCAAGGCCCCTTGCTCTCTCTGCCCCAAGGTCGCTGTATCATGGCTGACCCTGGGCTCTGACCCCAACTTCCCAACAAGCTGGGAAATGTGAAAAACTAGTTTACTGTGCTGTAATGCATATATCACAAAAAATAAAGGCTTCTTCTCTTTTATTCTACATCTGTGCCGAGTTTGCACTCAACGTTCATGCCGTTACCTTCACCCTGAACCCTGAACTCGTCCTTTAGAGCTTAATCTTTTGAATTAACTTGCTGCTTATTATTGTTAATTTTTTGAAGATTAACATTTGACACTTCAGTAATGTCAGATTCCTTCCAGATCTAAGCTTTCCATTCAAAAATGACATAAAAGAGAGAAGCAGACAGTGAGAAATCATATGCAGAAGTTAAAAGATAATTGAATAAGTCAAGGCAATTACAGAAGGCTGTATTTAGATTTGGCAAATAAAGTTGTTGACTAAAATCTAAAAGGTACTTTACAATACTAAAAAAAATAAAAATACGTGCAAGATTTAACACTGTCCACACTACATCTTCAAACACAAGTTCTTGTCTTTAAAACTGAAAAAAGAAATCAGTGATGGAAAACATGGACTTAAGAAGGCAACATTGTTTTCCTTTACGGTGAGTAATACCAAGTGACGAAACCAGTCTTGTGACAAGTAGGTCACCGGCTCGATCGCCTGTAATGTCAAGGCACAACTGAAGTGCCCTTGAGCAAAGCATCTAACCCCCAACTGCACCCTGGGAAACAAACCTCTGTGTACGAGCCACTTTACTTTCACTTTGCTATCAGTGTAATACGATGCAATATAAACCAAAGTTGCTGGGAAAAAAATATAGAAAATTTAAAATGTTCATATAGTGGTGTATGAAGGAGAAGTTAAGCATCCAGTGTATTAACAAAATATAATGAGGCATTAACAGTAGTAGTAATAGTAATAATAACATTAAAAGTTATAATGTGTTCAGAGCTGGTCATTTAAGTGACCAGGAATACTCATATCCTTAAATTCATGCCTCACAATTGTTCCACTTAAGATCCTTAAAACAACTCAATTTTGTTCTGTCATTTAATATAATAATATTATTAATTAATGGACAATCTAACATTGTATTAAATATTGCCTGT
>JAOVVF010032348.1:0-10572 GCA_028565595.1 Duopalatinus emarginatus | reverse complement strand
GGGGCGACTATTTAACAAAAAAGCAAAGTGTAGTCAAACCGAATCCTGACTTTCTTTACTTTATTACTGTTTACTGCACAACATTTCTTTACATGTGCCTAAGACTTTTACACAGTACTGTATATATACATAAGGAGAGCTATAAAGTGATCTAAATCACTCATTGACCGCTGTGCTTGCACATGGAGGAATTCTACCCCCAGACTGAACCCATCTGTGCAGTGAAATATACACACACACACTAATGGGCACACTTGCCTGGAGTGGTGGGCAACCCTATACATGACACCCAGGAAGCAGTTAGGGGTCAGGTGTCTTGCTCAAGAGTGCTTCAGCCATGTCATGTCGGTACCGGGGATCGAACCGGTGAGCTGGTTCCTTGACAACAAGCCTACGACTGCACCCAAACAAATAGATAAAGTAAATAATAATAATAATAATGATTAAATTTAATGTATTTATATAAATAGTAATTTAGACAAGATTTTCTGATGCCTTTGTTGTCGGTGTACAAGTACATTAGTATTATATGAAGCATATGAATGCGTTTACTGGCCACTGAGTCTTGGGAATCAGTGTGATCTGGGGTCACTTTGACTGTTCTTGATTAGGCTTAGTAATGTGGCAATACAAACCTGGATGAACTGAATGGTCAGGTTTTGAAATCAATGGGGTTTTTTTTTGTTTCCAAGGCCATATCCCAGGATGTCAATGCCAAGATTTATCAAGCTCGAGTAGTGAAAGAGTGATTCAGGGCGCATAAGGAATTATTTTCACGCATGAATCTTTAGGTGACAAACAACATCTCAGCCAAAAGACACTACAAGAAAACTTCAGATGGAAATAAATGTTGTGATGTTGCATAAGGCTAAGACAATACCACACCATAATCACAGTTATAGAGTTGCAGTATGAACCCTTTTTTAATAGTCGGGCAGTATAGGTGAATACTGAAAGTGCCACCAAGCAATGTTTCAGTGGCGTGGAAAAAATATATGTAGGGAAAAATAAGTGTAAATTTGAGAAATTATTGAAGGTATTTTGGTCTGTGTCTTCTCAGACTGTGCTAGACAACAATGACATCTGCATAACTGAGTCTGGCCAGTCCAACCATCTGCCCTCCACAGTAAGTACAAAGCCATTGATTTTGTGAAATCAGCTTGGTGTATATGTGACTTTGCATGTAATCGTTTTTTATATAAAGACACAAGCAGGATTTAATTTCAGGCAAAAACGTCTGTGACAGTCTTTGGTTAAAATATCACATGGATTAAATACAATAGGTGTCTTTTTATCCGGTCTAAAACAGCTCTTTCCAAACGCTCAGTTTCAGTGCCTGTTGCTTTAAATGATAATGAGTCACTGCTCAAAAGGAATAATACATAATGCCTATTTGTTTGAAAAGGTGTTTTTTATACAATACTTTGAATCTCATACTTTGTTTAAACCAGAGGTGGGTAGTAACGCACTACATTTACTCCGTTACGTTAACTTAAGTATCTTTTTGGTTTTAATGCAGCAGACGTTTTGACTTTTACTTGAGTATATTTGTGAAGAAGAAGCGCTACTTTTTACTCCGCTACATTGAGCTGCATTATGAACAGAGGCTCTGTCACATGACTGTGTGTCACCAATCAAATGTAGCCACTAGCAATCAAAAAGAGCCAAGCCGTCACATGACAGCACACACAGGCGTCCTGATGTTTAAACAAAGACAGCTACTCAGCACTTGAGTATTTTTATTTTTTACTTAGTACTTTTTACTCTTATTCAAGTAATTAATTAGGTGACGACTTTTTACTTTCACTTGAGTCATATTATTCTAAAGTAACAATTTTTGGCTACTCTATCCACCTCTGGTTTAGACTAAAACCTTCACTAGAGGAGTGTGTTTAGTCTAACACAGAGTGAAGTACTTACATTTAAAGTACATCAATGTTATAGGGCATTAAAAACATTTTTAGAACCCTCTTACAGGTTTTTGCCAACTGTAACTTGGATGTTAACATCAGAAATAACGTTCATCCACTCAGCTCTCTTGTCCTCTGAGACTGGGAACCGATGTAGCAATGTGTATTGGTCTGTTCACCTGACAGCACATCTTACTTCTTAACTTTGCCTTAATGCTAGAGCATCTGTAACTCACCACAAAAAAAAAACAAACATATTTTTTAAAATGTAACCCTTTCAGAAATGTGCTTCTCAAGCTGGTAAGTGGAGCTACTTGCACAGTAAGTGGAGATATTCTGCTGGAGGGTGGTATTATTTTAATGGATGCCTGGTGGGACGACACAAAAAGCGTGAAGTCTTGTTGAATTCAATGTTTTCACACAAAGCTGACTCAGTCGTCTAAGTTCACAGTTTGTGGGGTGAGAGGCTCCCTGGACACATAAATACATCTATATAAGAAAGAACTGGTGGCTTTCAAGATGACAGCCTGGACAGTTCTGGACAGAAAGCCCCCACCCTGATATCCTGACTTTTTAATCACCCTGTCTAAAAATACAGCCTTTTTTTTTTTTTTTTTTTATAAGTAAACTTACAAACGTGCTAAGGAAATCTAGCCTGAAAAAAAGATGGCTGAACAAATTAGTAGAACAGAATAAACTGTGATGAAATGCTCAGGTATGACTTAGTAAGTTTTATATGACTGGTATAGAAAGTCTTCGCAGAAATTTCCTCTGTGCGTTTAACATTAGAACTTAACACAGTGTTTTTTTTATTGTCTCTTTTAGCCATGTGGGATCTCAGAGCAGGCTGACAGCAAACTGACAGCTCAGATTCCCTCCATTGTTGTAACCTCTGAGTCCCATCCTGCCCTCCTGTCTGATGGGACCAACGGCCATCCTTCTAAATACCTCCTCAGCATTTCTTCAATGGCCTCTGTCAGCATGGAGCCTCTTGCCATGGACCAAGTGAGCACTTCACAGGCCTGCAATAATACAGTCAACAACACTATTCCTCAGCATAGAATCTGAAAAAAAAAAAACCTGCCCTGTCTTTACCCCTCTTCCCTTATCTTCCTTGCACAAGGCTGAAAGTAACCAGTATGCAATTTTATTTTCATTTTAAAATGTTACAACATCAGTCACCTTGCTGTGCGGGTTTTGTGCATGCGCATTCCTTTTTTTCTATCTGTGTGTATGTACATGTGTGATCTTTAGAGATAAGAGTGTGTTGACGTGCAGCTCAAGGTTTCTGCAGAACAGACTGTCTTCCTTTAGCGGTTTCACCAGGAAGACAGAACTGCCTGCAGAGGTTTAAGTACAACATCAGAGCAAAGTGTTCTGCTGTCTACCGCTGACAAAGGAAGCAGCACACTACGTCTAGCCAATGCCGAACAAATACTGTGCTTTTACAAAAAAAACGACGGGCCAAATCACTCGTACGGCAGCACGATAAATTCCGATCTGGGTGAACGAATCAGGAGGAGCTTGAAATTTCAGCCAAAAAAAAAAAATCTTAGTGTAGGTTTAATTTCATCATCAACTAATATTCACTGTTATGAAGGAGAAGTGTCAGTGACCTGCTGTTTGTCGAGTATACATTTTATTTTATGCTATTACAGAATATATCTTAGAGAATATGTTTTTTTTTTTAAATAATATAAAGCAAAACCGTTCACAGACACTTTATTTCTGTAAATTTCTTTGCTTGATTTCCATTATTTCTTATAATTTATTATCCTGTATTCAGTATGTGTAGTTAATATTCCTATTTGGGTATTAAGATATGATCCAGTATCATGTATCCATGAGCACATGATCACTTAAAATTCTCTTAGATATATGTATTTAATTGTAGAGAATAGAAAATAAATTTTACTTTACACTTTAATAATGTTGTAGTGATATTCAGAAAGGAATGAAACCCAGTTATTTTCCTTAGGATTTGAACCATCTTCCAGATATTATATTTATTGCATCTATCTTGCATCACAGGATGAACTTAAAGAACTGAATGATATTTGTAGAGTGTATATATAAAATATATGTGTTTTCCATAGATGAAAAAATAGAAATAGAATATATACCAAATAGCCATAACATTAACACCAAAAAAGAGCTACAAAAGCCACTCTGACCCATCAAAGCATGAACTCCTCTGAATGTGAGCTGTGGTACCTGGCACCAAGGCATTAGCAACTGATCGTTCTGTGGATGCACATCAGTAAGCCTTGGGCAGCCATATCACCCTGTCTCTGATTCAGCCGTTGTCTTTCCTTGAACCACTTTAAGTAGGTTCACATAAAGGTAGCATCTGCAGGCTTGTGGTTAAGAAACCTTGGGACTCGATGGTCCCTGGTTTGGTCCCGTGTACTGTCAAGACATGACTGATATTCCATGACTGATACACCTAATACAACTCCTCCCCAGGTGCCATGGATCAGGGCTGCCCACCACTCCTGGCAGGTGTGTCTAGTGTCCTGTAGTGTGGGAATTTACTAGCATGTGTTTCACTGTATAAATGGACTAATGTATGTACAAGCACATTGGTCAGTGAGTGGTTCACCATCACTTTACAAGACCTGCTGTTTTGGAGATGCTCTGCCGTTGTCTAACCATCACAATTTGGCTCTTATTGGTCCTTACACTTGCCTATTTTTCCTGCTTCCATCACGTGAGGTTTGAGAATTAACCGTTCACTTGTTCTGTAATATATCCCACACCTGGTGCCACTGTAAAGAGATCATCAATGGTGTGCACATCACCTCTCAGTGAATTTCTGGTGTTTATGTTATGGCTGATCAGTGCATATAAGAGTATAAGTGTGTTAAATACCTCATTAGTGTTAGTGTAGGGTTTCTCTAGCCTTCAGTGAATACTTTTTCATCACGCAAACAGAGTAATTTTATAATCCACAAAGTCTTAATGATAAATTGTGCAGTATTGTTTTCTTATACATCACACCACCTTTACTGACAATATACAGTTCACCTGCTCCGACCCATTTATTTACAGTGAATTAAACAACTGCTGCTAGGCTTTACGCACACTAAACCCTTAAGAGGAAGTATTTTATTTTTGACTGCGTTTCTGGAAATACTGGGGATTAATATGGCAGCCTCGTGGGTTCCTGGAGGATTACTAGAGAATGCTTTTAACAAGATTAGCTTTTGTGGAAAGGCTGATCCACTTGTTCTTTTCTTCTTTTCACACATGTGCTATCAGATGGTGGGCTTTAGCACCATTCAGGTCACTCTCAACTGTTGTTTTCTATTAATCCTCTTTTGAAAAGATGTGCTCTCTTTTGTTTTGAGCCGAAAAAGCCGAATTTTGGTTCTTTAGACTTTAGACTAAACTAAACTAAAGTAAACTATTTGCCTACTGTGTTTGCACACAGGGGAATGTGACCTTCGCATTTAACCCATCCGTGCAGTGAAACACACACACCGGTGAACATACTTGCCCGGAGCGGGGGGCAGCCCCAAACCACACCGCCCAGGGAGCACTTGGGGGAGTTAGGTGCCTTGCTCAAAGGCACCTTAGTCGTGTCTTGCCCAGGGCGTGGATTAAACCCGCAACCTTCCAGTCAAGGGACCGGTTCCCTAACCACTAGGCCATGGCCGTGCAGCACGTGCAGCATGTTTTGGTCACTTCATTGTACCTGTGTCTCAATTTAGAGTCTGCATACTTTGAAGGATGCTGTTTTTGTATCCTACAAAGGCCACATGAAAACAAAGGCCATTTCACTTTTTTTGAGGTGCTTTCCTGTTTCATCATAGCACCTCTGTTCCTGCCCTCACCATTGCCTCATTAATGACACTGATGTTCCTTAAAGATAGAGTCAGACATTTCAGTTTTAAAACATCAAGTCGAAAAATTTGTGTAGGTTAAACCCAATACTGTTAATAATTTAATATGTTGAAAATTGTACGTAAACTCCACTGATACTTCTGTGTATATTGTACACAACAAGTCTCTGGATACGTTGGCTGGTGAAGGATCCACCCCTTGTGTATTTCCTCACTGCCTATGTAGGAGCCTACGAAATTGGACAGCCTAGTTGCGCCACTATGACGCAACCGATCTTTAAATACAGCCCCTGAATTGTGACACAGCCTATGTCTGTAGTGAAAAGTCCAGAGTGACCAGCTGGATGTCACTCAGTATAACACTGACCTTTATGCTGACACACGGTTTATATCTTATCAGTCTTGGTTATGTGTTATGTCAGTCATATGCCATGCTTGTCTATCTAGTGCTTGATGTCTGATACCCATTATAGCTGATCCCCATGGCTTTATCAGGTGCTGGATATGGTGTTAGTCATGCGTGATGCATTCATTCCCAGAGAGAAATGAAATTTTATACACCGTGCATCATTCTCCATGTATTCCCTTCACATGTCTTGTGTTAGCTTTATCATTACTACTCTTTTTCATTTTAAATTATACATACACTACCAGTCACAGGTTTGTCCAGACCTGCTCCTTTTACTCACTCACTCTTTTAACTGCAAGCCGTGCTCCAGTATAGTACTGATCTGCTGTCCACTAGTAAAATCTAGCATTAACTGTTATATTTGGCAGTAGATTAATTTAAACGGATAATAATAGGAAATAAATAGATTTCTTTTCTAATCCACAATGTCAAAGCAGCACAGTACTCAAAATGCTAAAAGTTAATGTGCGTGCCTTGCGATCCGGATCCATACACCACATTACTGTCCGTGCACGGCCCTGTGCAATGGCATAGCTATAGAGTTAGAAAGCTGGCACAACAAACAGAATGTGATTAGTAAATGTACCACAATTCACAACTCAACACACTATGCTTTACAAATACACTGTGTACATAACCACTGCAAACCAGCAATCGGTGTGCACAGTACAGGACTGATAACATGATGAGACTAATGTAAGTTGTATCTAATACTGAATACTCAGACATTATTGAATTATGTAGATGGAGATCAGAAAGAGACAGCAAAACTGTTACTAGTGATGAGCATGTGTGAGGTCAGATCTAGCTATACTTAGTGATAACCAAGCAAGTAGCTATAAGATATATGCAGGTCTTATGCAGAAGCTTCATATTTGAACAGATTCAGTTTTTGGATGTTGCATATGGAGGGTATGAGTTTTATACCTAATAATAAGAATGAGAGTTGTATGTATCTCGATGAAACTTTGCACACTCTTGTCTTATTCACAACCACCAAATCAGCCTTACTGCCCTTTAATTTCTTAATGACATTACATTTTGATTTATGATTGATTTTCATTGTTGAATTTATAATTTACAGTATTGTATATATTGTATATATAATACAGTACTGTGCAAAAGTCCTAGTCACAAGCAACAATTGTTGTAAAGTGAACGTGCGCTATTTGCCTACTGTGCTTGCACACAGAGGAATGTGACCTCTGCATTTAACCCATCCGTGCAGTGAAACATACGCACACACCAGTGAACACTAGGGGGCAGTGAACACACTTGCCTGGAGCAGGAGGCAGCCCCAAACCGCGGCGCCCGGGGAGCAGTTGGGGGAGTTAGGTGCCTTGCTTAAGGGCACCTCAGTCGTGTTTTTGCCCTGGGCGGGGATCGAACCCACAACCTTCCGGTAAAGAGACCGGTTCCCTAATCACTAGGCCACGGCTGCCCGGCTGCACGGCTGTAAAGTAAAGATAACTTTATAAAAATTCTTTACTTCTTGAAAGAAAAATACCACTGTGTGCAGTAAACAGTAATAAACTAAAAAAAGTCAGTATTAGGTGTGATACCCTTCACTTTTTATTTTTAAATAGTATACCTGGTTACAGTTACAATTTAATAAGGAAATTAGATGTTTTACTTTAAGTGTCTTGGAGAATCTGCCACAGTTCTTTTGGAGGGTTTTGACTGTCATACTTTTTTTATGTGCAAAACTTTATTATGTTTCTTGTTTGTTTTCTGAAAGTGATATTTTGTTTAGTAGTTCAAAGGTCTACATTTTGTTTAGTTCAATTCTGCATTATGATTTCCAATCATTACTTACAACATGGTATAGACAAATGTTTGTTTGTCCTTAAAGAAAGCAACCTGTTATGTAAGAGACCACATCTCAGACCAAAAAAAAGGGCTGGGTTTTACATGCAGAACAAAGCAAGTGTGACAGTCAAACCCTCATGAAGAACTTCTCCAAGATTATCCGAGACATTCACTAACACTAACCATCTCATTTCTTTATAAAACTGTATAAACTGTACCTGGGACTACTATTCAAGAAACCTATACTAAAACTCTGTTTAGTTGTTTAGTGCAATATTCTGTAAAATGTAATATTATATGTAGTATATGTATATAATAATTTATCAAAATATAGTTTAAACAATGAAAACATATACAGTGCCTTGAAAAAGTATTCATACCTCTTGAACTTTTTCACATTTTGTGACCTTACAAGCATAAACTTAAATGTATTTTATTGAGATATGTGATAAACCATCACAAAGTAGCACATAATTGTGAAGTGGAACAAAAATTATATACAATATAAATCTGAAAAGTGTAGTATGCATTTGTATTCAGCCCCCTGTAGTCTGATACCCCTGAATACAATCCAGTGCAATTGGATGCCTTCAGAAGTCACCTAATTAGTTAATTGAGTCCACCTGTGTAACTGTGTACTTTACTCTCAGTATAAATACACCTGTTCTATAAAGGCCTCAGTGGTTTGTTAGAGAACGCAAGTGAACAATAGCATCATGAAGACCAAGAAACTCAACAGACAGGTCAGGCATAAAGTTTTGGAGAAGATTAAAGCAGGGTTATGTTATAAAAAAACATCCCAAGTTTTGACCATCTCCAGAAGCACTGTTCAAGCCATCATCCAACAAAGGAAAACGTATGGCATGACTGCAAACCTACCAAGACATGGCTGTCCACCTAAACTGACAAGAGCAAGCAAGGAGAACACTGGTCAGAGAAGCAGCCAAGAGGCCCATGGTCACTCTGGAGGAGCTACAGAAATCCACAGTTCGGGTGGGAAATCTGTCCACAGGACAATTATAAGTCGTGCTCTCTCAACAAATCTGGCCTTTATGATCAAAGAATATTCATGTGTTAGGGTGGCCGTCCAATCTGGCTGAGCTTGAGCTGTTTTGCAAAGAAGAATGGGCAAAAGTTTCAGTGTCTAGATGTGCAAAGCTGGTAGAGACATACCCCAAAAGACTTAGCAGCAGTAATTGCAGTGAAAGGCGGCTTTATAAAGTATTGATGCAGAGGGGCTGAATACAAACACACCACATTTTTAGCTTTTTATTTGCTTAAATTTTTTAATTATGTGCGACTTTGTGTTGGTCTATCAAATCAAATCTCTATACATTCAAGTTTGTGAATGTAAGATCACAAAATGTGGAAAATTTCAAGGGGTATAAATACTTTTTCAAGGCAGTATATTTTTTAATCCAGTGTGTACAAGCATTTGACTGGTAGTGTACAGATAAAACAATCCACTCCTCATCTCTGCATCATGTCCATTTAGATGGTAAAAGAGAATTGTATTGCACTGTCCTGGACATTGCTGTCACTAATCTGATTCCATGTATCTACATGTACCCTGGATGAGTCCCTGTGTATTTCCTATAACAGAGTTTTCTGAAAATAAAAACAACTTGGGGAACAACGTTGAACAACTTGCACTGAGACATTTTCGTTCAGTATTCATGGTAGATTAGCAAAAACACCATTACTGGCTAAGGTTCTATGTCAGCGGTTGTTTAATACAAAGTGAACTATAGTCAGGTCTATGAGTATTTGAACATTAGTTGAACAATCTATTGTTATTACAGATGTCTACCATAGTCCCCACCCCCCACCGAAAGTAACTGGACAATCATAAACAAAATTGTCATCAAAATTTTTAATATTTGGTTGCAATTCCTTACGGATGACTAGATCCCGTTATCATCACCACACACTGAGGATCTGAACTTTGTTTTCACTTCCCTGATTTGATTTCCAGTCCACATCCCTGCTAGATTTTATCCCTGGTTCTTCCTGCTTATTTTTGATGGATTATTTCTTTGAGTTTTGCTTTCAACAGGTCAAATTCCGTGCTCAATTGGATTCAGGTCATGCGACTGATTTCCACTTCTTTGTGGCCAACATTCCATTTTTTTGCCTCATAAAAAAGGCTGGTTTGCTTTTGAAGCATGCGTCTCGATTTTGTCCATCAGTCCATTTCCAATGGGTTTTGAAGCATTTTGCTGAACCTGAGCAGACAATGCAGCATTATACACTTTACTATTCATCCGGCTGCTTTTGTCAGCAGTCACTTTCTCAGTAAATACAAAGGAACCATTTCCACTGGCAGCCATACATGCCCAGATCCAGTGGTATAATGAGCAGTTCCTTCCCTTTTCTGTAATCTTCTCTTTCCATCATTCTGGTACAATGAGCAATCTTCCAGGCCTTTTGGTCATCCCGAGCTCAGCAGAGCATCCTTTCTTTTTAAAAACATACAGATTTTGCCATGCCTTTATATTTTTGCTCTCTTCCTTTCTCTCTCTCTTTCTCTCTCTCTCTCTCTCTCTCTCTTCCTTTCTCTCTCTCTCTCTCTCTCTCTCTCTCTCTCTCTCTCTCTCTC
>JAOVVF010032347.1:0-10573 GCA_028565595.1 Duopalatinus emarginatus | reverse complement strand
TAAATAAAAGTGCAGGTAGACAGAGAATTAAAGTCTGTCATCTAATTCATGGTTTCTACATCTGTCCATTATGGTGTGTTGTAGACTGTCCAAATAGGTCTGTTTGGTTTATATGAAGCTTCATGTTTGAAAAAGGGAAAACACTGCATTCCAGTATAAAAACCTCATCCAATCTGTGAAACATGGTGGTGGTAGTATCATCGTATGAGCCTGTTTTGCTGCATCTGAGCCAGAATAGCTTGTCATAATTGATGGAACAAAGAATTTCAAATTATACCAGCAAATTCTAAAGGAAACTGTAAAGACATGAGCTGAACCTCGGGAGAACATGCAGGTCATAAAACAAGACGACGACCCTAAGCACACAGGTCATTCTACCAAAGACTGGTCACCTTAATCCAATACAAATGTTGTGGAAGCACCTGAAGAGAGCAGTTCATGGGAGGAAACCCACTAACATACCAGCTGAAGCTGGGCTGAAATTCCTCCAAGCCGATGTACAGGATTATTTAACAATTCCAGAAATGTTATTTGTTGCAGTTATTGCCACAGGGTTCACATGCTTTTACCATTTATAGATATGGATTATTGGATGATTTTCCTCAATAAATAAATGATGGAGTCTAATCTTTTTGTCTAACATGTTAGATTTGGTTCTGTTTATCTACTTTTAGGACGTGTGTGACAATCTGATGACGTTTTAGGTCAAATTTATGCAGAAATGTAGAAAATTCCAAAGGATTCACAACCTTTCATGCACCATTCACAATTTTCATAAGACCAAATTGGACCGTAATGTGGAGCTGTGGAGCCAAATGCTAACACTTTGCATGTATCAGTGTGGACCACAACTTTTCACAGAGCTTAAATCTCAGGTTAAAACTCATTCACACAAATTTTTTTGTGAAATGGATAAACGTAGCCGGCTTCTCTGCTTTTCCACACATAAGTCGTACATTTCTTTTGAGTGGTTAATAGCATGTTTAGAGAGGCATCTCAGGGCAGTGGGGTAAACCTCGTTGCCACCTCACAGCTTCAGGGTGTCTGGGTTAGTGTAAGTCCTGATCTCTGTACAGTGGTGCATCTTCTCCTCATGTGTTGATGTGGATTGGATGTGATAAATTGTGGTTGGTGTGGTACATTGGTAACATCATTGGCTCCCATGTGAGAGACCTGAGTTTGATTCCCGGTCTGGGCAGCCAGTCTTTGCTACACCAATAACGATCCTTGGGCAAGACCCCTAACACTAAGTTGGCCTACCTATAATACGAGTAACCTTGTAAGTCGCTCAGGATAAGAGCGTCTGCCAAATGCCGTAAATGTAAATGAGTCGACCAAATCTTAATGGGAGGTTTTAGAATGAAGTGTTAGACAGCTCTCCTCCCCATCATCATCATCATAACACCAATATCTTTGAAAACGATGTTGTTTATCCCTCTAGAACAGATGCGTGAGTCTAGACTTGTGTGGTGTATTGAACGCCGGGGGCTTGTTGTGGCTCAACACCCAACAATACGAAGACACTTTGTTTTGGTCTTCCTTTAATCATCTGTACATACAGTCAGATCAAAACCAAGTGCTATACACTGGACATACAAAGGAAAAACCTTTCAAAAGATAACTATGAATAATAAGTTGAATAAGCCTTTTGTCGTCACACCAGCTATCCTTGAAACAAAATCTATGGATCTTTCTGGACTGGAAGTGCCACATGTAGGTGAGTCATCTAGGCCGTGTAGTCGCAGTGGTCTTACCTGTCTGACACACCAGCACCAGGAACGAGCCTGTTCGGCTGCATTCTTTTCTGATTGTTCTGCCATTCACATAAGGCAGCAATTCACATAACTTTGGTGGCTCTTTGAATTCCTAGTCTTATTGTACCTCCCATCTGGGAAATCCAAGCCAAGCCAAGCCAAGACCAAGCCCTGTGAGACAAGCACATGCATCCAAAAATAACAGGACAATATGATGAGGAAGGCCTTAACAATGTGCTCATGGTTTGTTTAGCCTAGTCTTGCTTAAGGCAGTGTTTATTAATGAGTAAACAACATAACTACAGTGTTTGGCGACACCTGACCATTACACCCATATGCGATTTTAAGATTTACAGCATTTGGCAGATGCCCTTATCCAGAGTGACCTTCATTTATCTCACAGTCCAGCAATTGAGTGTTAAGGGCTGTGCTTAAGGGCCAGAAGTGTCAGCTTGGTGGTGGTGGGATTTGTACTAAACTTATAGACCTTCTTAATGACCTTCTGGATCAGAAATCCAGCATCTTAACCACTGAACAGTCACTTATTTGGGGTTGTCCCCAAATTCCGCCAAAAAGTTTGAAGCACACAATTGCGTCTTGGGCAGCTTTACAATTTTCCTTTCGAAACCTGTTACAGCATGACGATGTCCCGGGACACAAAGCAAGATCTATGAAGACAGTTTGGCGAGAACTGGACAGAATCCTCTTCAAACACCTTCAGGATGAATTTGAATGGACAGATCCCCACAAAACCTGGTGGAAAGCCTTTCCACAAAAAGTGGAGGGCATGAAAACAGCAAAGGATGGACTGGGATTGGGAATGGGATCTTTAAAGAGCACATATGAGTTTCAGTCATATATTGTATATACTGTAGTGGCTTCCTCATTGACAAGCTGATACATGCTGGAGAACATTCATTCAGTCTGTTTCATTAAGGGACTCTGAGGGACTTCAGTACAGTTTGTTCATGCAGAAACCTTCCAGACCTTTGATCAAATTTTGTTTAAAAGGTCACACAAGCGGATGTTTTAACGAAGCCGTGGCTTCTTGTACTTTGTTTTCAAGTCCAAGTTCCTGTACAAAGGAAGGCGGAGCTTTGGATAAATATTTTGATATGTAGTAAGGTTTAAATCATTGGATCTCCACTAAAGCTCTCAGAAACCCAATACACTGTTTAGAGTTAGAGTTTCATATTAATGATAACACACCTAATGGCAGATAACAAAACCCTAAAGCTGTGAATTATTTACCGCATAACTCCAGATTCTTGATTTAAGTTATTTATGCAATTATAATAAAAAGGAAAAACTTTTGCACAGTGTAATTGATGACCATCACTAATACTATCTAAAAAAAGTCTCTTCATTTACAGATTATACAGTTTATTAAGTGCAACCAACATGCAGTGGCTTGAATAGTTACCTACCAATTTTAAACTTTCCACATTTTATGTTGTATGATAGGACATTGAACACTGAAGGACTTAACTGGGATTATAGAGCGCCACTTATCAATTATTCAATCTTTAGATCCTTAAAAGCATAAAAATTGTGACTCTATGTCTTGTCCACCAAAAGTCAGTGACCAAATACGAATGGTGTTACCATGAGGTCAAGCGTAACTCTAAAGAAGTTGCAGAGATCCGCAGCTCAGATCAAAGAAACCGTTCTCAACCTCATCCCTCAAAACTCAACAACACTGGGTTTCATGGAAAAGTAGCAAGCTGTATGAAATCCTCATGGTCCTCCATGTTGTGGGCAAAAATGGTTCTCTGGCCTAATGAGATATAAACTGAACCTTTCGTACTTGTATTTGACAGGAAACCCAGCAGCAATCATCACCCTGAGAACACCATCCATACTGTAAAGCATGGTGGTGATAGCATCATGATCAGACCTACCCATGGCCTCTTGGCTGCTTGTCTCTCTTGTCATCTTAAGACTAGATTAATGCAACTTCCTCCTGGCCAGCCTTCATATGCATGCAATCAGATCCAGAATTCAGACATGTTGCACCTTCGCTGCAAACCAATTACAGGCTTCTTGTATCAGCCTGATTCAGATAAAACCCAGACGGTTATAGACTGGGTAGACCCAGACGGTTATAGACGGACTTGTTTTTATTGGTGATTGTTTGTATTGGGTGTTTTGTGTGTCTTATTTGTGGCAGTATCCTAGCTTCAAGTACTTTCAATTCTGGTCTGTCAGCACTATATCTCTGAATATTCCGAGGTGATGACTAAGCACTTTTGTGAGTCGCTCTGGATAAGAACGTCCGCTAAGTGCCATAAATGTGAATATAATTCCATTTTTAATCATGGATTTAATTATACTTAAAGTTCATGTTTCTTTTTCTGACACAAGCTTTGATTGGTATTTTTCCAGAACTTTGTCCGTCATTGTGTTGACACCTTCTTGGACTCTATGATGTTTTTTTTTTTAGGAGATGGCATGACATTTAAATGGCACACAGATTAACCCCATTCAAATCATGAATGACGTCTGATGGTAACTGGTTACACCAGAACTAATTAAGAGATTTTAAAACAATGCGGTAAATACCTACACATATAACAATTTTACTATTTATATCTTTGGTGTTCCAGTTTCCAGTTTAATCGTGGTACATTTTATTAGGCGTAGGGCAGGTTAGTATGAGTCTAAAGAAACTGATATAAAGGAAACCGTGGCATGATGTGAATATGATGACCTGCAAGACATGACTGAAACTAAAACACTTAAATACTAAAATAAAACACCACACTTTACCCAAAACAGGTGGCAAACATGACCAGCAGGTGAAGTCCACATGATCAGCTGGGGCTACTGGGTACTGTAGTCCTAACAGTAAGGAAAAAAAAGATGAGCTCTAATCTTGCATCATATGCCTACCGGATGTACCTAAAATGTAGATTTGTTTAATGCATTTGTAATTCATTGTAAAAGCCCCAATAACTTCCACTGGAAGATCTGGTACACTGTTGTATTTTGATCTGTTTCTGAAAGAACATCCAGACAGACCGTCTTCCAAGACCATTATCCCAGTCAAGAAATGGCAAATCAGGCAGCGTGTGCTGTACAAACAAGAGCTGCACTCGTCCATGTCAATGTCCAGGACTTCCCGATGTGAAGATGATCAGAAAGAAAGGTATGAAGTTATCACTTATCATCTTCTTTCTCATATCAGTCTTCAACTCTAGATGCTTTTCTCAGCTGTGTCCATGTCCAGCAAATCCAATATGGCAAAACTATTAGTACTCAAGAGCCCTCAAGTAAGAGCAGTCAAAGGGCAGTTATGGCTCAAAGGTACTGATCACAATGTCGGTGGTTCAAGCTCAATCACCACCACCACCACCACCAAGCTGAACAAGGCCCTTTACCTTCTCTCCTCGAGGGTCGCTGTATCATGGCCTGGGATAAGAAATTTCACTGTGCTGTAATGTATATGTGACAAAAAGGATTTCAGTTAAGTTAGATTTATAACGAGTAAAACATACACTATAGACACCAGTGACAGGTTGAAACAAGATTTCCGTATCCAGTAACAGCCAAACAACTGTTTATTCAGTACAGTTACACTTCACAGGATGTCTTTGACTTTGGAAAGTCAAACTGAAAATCCAGGAAAAAATTTATAATAGAAAATATATATATAAATATATAAAATATATAATATATAAAAACAAATAAAACAAATAAATATAGAAAAACATGGTCAGGATTTTTTTAGTGTCTTAAATCGACAAGCTTCCAGTCACCAACCAACTGAATATACAATCATATGAAGCATTACACACACACACACACACACACACACACACACACACACACACACACACACACACACACAGCTCTCACAAACAGCTCCCTTTCAGAGGGAAGACACACCATTATTCTCCATATCTCTTTTCAATTATTATATTTATTTATTTTAATAGTTTAATTTTTATCTATTTTAACTTTTGTTTTTTTCACGTCACAGCATCGGCCATGATACAGCGACCCTCGAGGAGAGACAAGGGCCTTGTTCAGCTTGGTGGTGGTGGTGGTGGTGGTGGTGATTGAGCTTGAACCATCGACCTTGTGATCAGTACCTTTGAGCCATAACTGCCCTTTGACTGCTCTTACTTGAGGGCTCTTGTGTACCAATAGTTTTGCCATATTGGATTTGCTGGACATGGACACAGCTGGGAAAAGCATCTAGAGTTGAAGACTGATATGAGAAAGAAGATGATAAGTGATAACTTCATACCTTTCTTTCTGATCATCTTCACATCGGGAAGTCCTGGACATTGACATGGACGAGTGCAGCTCTTGTTATTATTATTATTATTTTTTTTTACATATTTTTTAAATATTCTAAAAAATTAATCTAAAAAAATGAGTGACGCAGGATTCAGTCTCTTACAGCCTCCTATTGAGATCTTTATAAGATCAAATGTGATATCTTTTTGAAGGTCTTCAGATTGATCATTTGTCATACAGGTCATTTTCTTATGTATGTAGTTGTAACTCTGCTATTTTGTTCTCTTTTTTCTCTTTTCCCCCTAAAACCATTAATAACTGGTATAATTATGGCAGCCTGAATGCCTCCTCTGTTACTTGGACTTTGTTACCCTCTGTTACCCACACGTTGCCCCGCATTTTCTCTTGTGTAAACTAAGAATTTTTCTGCAGATTCCGAGTGCTAATTCTTCTTGAAGAGCATAATCTGCTGGAGGGCGTCCGAGGTGAAACACGGTGTTCATGCGTCCATGTTTACAGACTGACATCATCAGTGCATAGTTCAGTTTTCTTTACAATTCTCCTTAATATCTAATAATAATGATTTTTAAAAAATAATTATATATATATATATATATTCCATTTCATGCCCTGTATTCATTCTGTTGGGTTTGGTGTTTTTTAACAGGACAGTGCACCACCACACACGGAACACTCATCTGAGTTTGGGGTTCCTAAATCCTACACCTTGGAATACAACCGAATTGTGGAGCGTTCTGCAGGAATATGTTCCTATAATCTTGTAGAGTATTTGACTGGTGTACCACTTCTTTTGCTGGCACTTCACTGTATAAGCAAAATATAAGGAAACATTAGGAATTATAAGGAACAACCTCTCCATTAAACCTCTTACACCACAATTTATAATCATGTTGTCTTTACAGTATGAGCTGAACAACAGACACAGAGGCAGTGTGCAGTGCTACTCAACCAAAACTAGATCACTGTGACTGTTCAGTAGATGTTGTAAATACTTTCTTAACCCAGCGTTGGATTTTATTCCCTGTTAGCTTACTTAGACTTCTGTGATGGCACTATTTTAAATTGCTTTTAAAAAAAAAAAAAAAAAAATCAATTCAGCTTTGTGTGAGTTGCTGTTTCAGTATCTTTTTAATTAAACATGTATAATAAATATTTACAGCTTTATTTAGACACATATGGAGGAATGAACCGGTGGCGTAAATAATTCTGAAGTTTATTCAGTAAAAGACACAATCATGAGGGTGATAAAGTGTTTTTATTCACAGAAAGAGGCAGGCTGCGATACAGGGATTTCTTTATTACTCATAATTGACTATAAAATAGCCTAAAATAGAGGTAAAAGGAAAATAAAAGGAAAACAAGGTTTATGGTTCTGTTTCTTACTGCAGTGGCGCATTCAAGACTGAAAATAAACATGAAGAATGGTAATAGGATTGGTTTCTGTGCGTGTGTGTGTGTGTGTGTGTGTGTGTGTGTGTGTGTGTGTATGAGGGGAGGGGGTCAAAACACATTCTTGTGTTTCAGGTCCTTCAAAGTTACTTGTAGAGTTGCTACAAAAAAACCGGAGTCAGTATTAACGAAATAAATAAAATAAAACTAAATATTAACTTAAACACAACATTCACACAAATCATCCATGCACCAGGCACCACTTTTTTGCCTAAACACACAACCACACACACACACACACACACTCACACATCCTTACACATAGACACGCACACATTTATACACACACATACACACACTTGCATTGTGTCATAACGTCTTGTTCTTACGCATACTCATGCGCACAAACAACTCGTATAACGCAAACCACTGAATATATAAAAGAGCAGCAGTAATAAATGAAGACAGAAATACAGGGTGAGGATAAAGTGCGCCAATCCAAACAGAAACAGAAGCGAAATAGGGGGATAAAATACATTTTCCTTCACCGCCCTCATCTACAGAGGCTCCATTTGGATGGCTGTGGTTGAGTGTGGGAGGTGCTGGAGTCGAATTTAAAAATATCCCGTAGACATACCACCGCGTAATAAGCGAGCTGTAAGCAAATCTGCACATTCGGCGTTTATCAGTCGCAAATTCGGTGTCTTATATATGACTAACCACAGGTTGGATAATGAGAAGCTTAAGCTCTGGGGTCCCGTCTATCATCTAGATTGCGGAGGATCTGGTTCGCATCTTGTGTGATGTTGGATATCTTCAGCCTGTCTGTCCTCTGGAAAGCTTTTGGTATCACCAGCGACATATTTGTTACATAGTCCTTTATAGTTATCCACAGCCCAGATGTGGATCACCCACTTCTTCATTTATAAGGTGTTTATTTGTGTCTAACGCCACTGCTATAGAAGCGGCTCGGTGCTTCCTGTCAACCGTCAGGTGCTGAAAGAGTGGTGGACAACAACCGAAATTGGCCTCAGCATTGTTGCACTACGATCCAGACCTTCAATGTGGTATTAGTAGGTCAGTGGTTATAATGCTGGACTTCACACTGGGTGGTTATCCTGGCACTACCAAAGCTACCACTGCTGGGTCTTTGAGCAAAACCCTTAAATGAGATAAACGTGAGAAACCCTGGAGCGTATACCAATAACTTGTGTCCCCCTTGAGAGGGACCTGCTGATTGACTGGCTTCATCATAGGCATTGGTAATAATAATACACATTCTTAAATAAATTTTCATGAGATAAGATGTACTGCAAATAACTATTACAGGAGAGAGTAGAAAATAATACTATAGCAGTCGATGAGCTGCAGTATCTAAAGAACAACTACGTCCTCTTAAACCTTTCTGCCTTTAGTTGCTGTAAAAGTAATGTCCACCGAGTTTAGGACGTGTTATTTAGCAGTCCAAGTCTGCGCAGAGCATCACGTCTGGCTTCGCCCGTCGTCCCTTTGCCCGAAAACTGTACCGTGATGCCTTGAGTGCGGAATGACGGTGCAGGTTTGCTGAGGATCTCTGGAGGAACTGGATCTGGACGAGGCTTCAGAGATCCAATCGGACCCTGAGGTTTGGATGCTGTTGGAGGGGGCAGCGTGGTTGACCTGGTCCGGACTGGAGGCTGGTAAACCGGGTCAGGTTGCGAAAGGGTTGGTGCTTTGGGTTTAGCGTCATAGCTGTTTTGCTCGGACGGGTATTTAGATCTGGTGGGGTGACCTTGATACATGGTGGGTGTGACGGTGTTAGTTGGTGAGTGGCTTGGGGGACTGTTCACCTGTTGTACATCGGTGCTCACTGAAGGACTTATAACTCTTGATCTGCCACCATAGCTGTTGAACTGGATTTCTGCTAACTCGGATGTGTTCGCAGATGAAGATGACGCCGAATTTGTCTGGACGTTCATCGTGGGATTCAGGATGATGGACTTACCACCATAGCTGTTAAAGTCGGTCTGTTTCACTTCAGCACTCGCTGGCGGGATGCTAGACCTTCTCTCTTGGATGACAGTGGTGGTAGTGGTGGGTTTAGGCATAGGCGTGATTGCGGCGCTTTTCCCCCCGTAGTAGTTAAAGTTGCTGGTTGAGACCTCATTCTTGGACTTTGGCTCATAACCACTGTTGGAGCTGGACCGAGTGACAGACTTCTTCTGACCAATAATGTCAGGAACATTACTGGAAGTATTAATGCTGTTAGACGTATAAGCCGGTGTGTAGACGCTCACTTTGTGAGCATTGTTGCTAGCTGAACTAGGACTGATGCTCACTTTGGTGGGACTGTGGATCGGTGAACTAGGACTGATGCTCACTTTGGTGGGACTGTGGATCGGTGAACTCGGACTGATGCTCACTTTGGTGGGACTGTGGATCGGTGAACTAGGACTGATGCTCACTTTGTTAGGACTGTGGATCGGTGAAGTACTGCCGCTGCCCCCTTTAGTAACAATGCTAGCAGATGAATTAGCTGGTTTGCTAGATATTAGTCCCAGCTTGGACAGCGCCTCCATCCTGGACTTCTCGGGCTCCATATCTTTAAATGACACACTGCGCAAGGGCACGCTACGCATACAGGCAGGCTCTCCGCCCTCTAGGGGGTGGGAACCAGCAGGCAAGTTGGCCAGCATCTGTGAGCGACGCTCTTGAATGGTGACAGCTGCTGTGGCAAGTGAGTTGGGGCTGGGATCTCGGCCGCCCCGTGTTATGCTGATTTTGCTAGGAAGGCGAGGGGTCCTGGCAGGCACAGAGGGGTCACGTTTGGTTTCTAGGCTGCGTCTGCGGCCCAACAGTGCCGACGCGCTTATCTTGCCGGTGCCCTGGTGTTCCGCGATCTTGCTGGCGATGATAACGGGCGTTGGAATGGAGCCTGGAGGGGGATGGTGGCTGTTCTCCTCATATCCGTCACTCTCCATAGGGTCCCTCTTGGGTATTGTTTCATAATAATGCTCCGGTGTCACAGCAAGGTTCTGGAAATCTGCCACAGAGTAGAGCAAAAATGTTAGAATTCCCAGAGTTGTTGATTGTTAATTTACTTATCTATTTATTTATTATTTTCTGTAAAGCTGCTTTGAGACAATGTTCATTGTTAAAGGCGCTATACAAATAAAATTGAATTG
>JAOVVF010032346.1:0-10575 GCA_028565595.1 Duopalatinus emarginatus | reverse complement strand
TTTTCCACAGTCTAATAAATTTGAAAATAAAATAACAATAATGAATGAATCAACCATTCAGGCCTTTGAGTAGCAAGTAAAAGTGCCTAAAGAAAACGTTTATTATTGCTCAGTTTGCAACGCACTGGTCTAATCTGATGTGCCCAAGCCAGATACCTGGCATCTTTTCTTGGATAAGTGGGGGTTTTCCTGCCGAAGCACGGAGTTGGGCACGTAATGAAAGGCCGGAAAAACCTGGGTGGACGACTCGGCCGGCTTGCAACATCGGTCGCGTCCACCAAACGGGAGCACGCTAATGAGGTCATCAGCGCCAAAACAACAGGAGAGCATTATGGGATTTGTAGTATTAGCTATGAATGCGCTGTTACAGCGCCGCCGCCGATGTATAATATTGGGTGGGAGGAGGGTAGTCACGAATAACGGCCGTTGCCAGACAGGCGCCTTTTGCCAGCAGACAGGAGGAACCCGAGGTATTTGCAGACAGAATGATTTTATCTCCGTAACTCACAATGCCACGACGGCAGTGCATCCCTTAGAACGGCAGAGAACATGGCCGGGAAGTCAGAAGAGAGAGTGGCACTCAGTCCTGTAAAGCCAGCACAGGCTTCGTCCACAAGAGTTCTAACACGTGGGCCTCCCTATTCATCAGAGGGAGGAGCAGAAGGCAGGTGGAAACAAACAGATTCTTCTCAGAATCAGCAGCATAGCCCAAACCATCATGCTTAGTCAATGCCTTAATGAAACGGGTCAAACACGGAACAAAGCTCGTCAGAGTTTTGTTTACAATTAGTAGTCACAGAAAGATCCCTTTGCGAGGCTTGTACTATAAGCAAGAACAAATGCATTTAATTCCTGATATATTAGGAGGTTTTACTGAGTTTTTTCCCCAAAACCACAAATCAAAGCAGTCACGGTTTCCTCTCCACTTCCAACTCCACCTGTTATGCTGGATTGGCTAAGAGTTGGGTAGGGGAGGGAACATTTCTTAGCCTAGCTTCGCCTTCCATACCACCCATGTGTCCTTCCTGCTTTCTCTCAGACATAGCTTCGGACATGAAGCAGATCACATCTTTTTTAGCTCTAACTGCCGATTGCACAATTGCTGGCGGGTTGCCAGAAACCACATTCCTCTTTGTTACTCCTGCCGCTTTATCCTTTTTTTTCTTTTTCACATTGTTGCCAAAGTCATATACTCTGCATCGAAGGGGGAAAAGTCTAGCAAGTCTAGTCTAAGTCTAAACCCAGCAAACTTAGTCCATCCCACCAAACAATCTAAATATGGATCACATTTGGTACCAAAGCCACAATGTTACAGCCATTGTTTTGGAGATTCATCAGGATTTGGATTTACATAACTTGTACCGGACCCCATGGTTACACTGAGACACACAAGACACACAGAAAATGCAGCAGGGAGGGTGCGTGTGAAAGAGAATTGAGCCTTAGTTTTGGCGAGAAGCGCTACGCAGGGTTATCAGACTATCTTTTGCAAAGAACAAATTATATTTTACAAAGAATACATCTTGAACCATTAAACTGGCGTGTGGAGTCAAAAGCCACTCCAATTTAACCCTAACCGTTAAACTGGCGCACTTCCCAAACAGAACCATGTATGGAAACCTAATTTACAAAAAAAACGTCCGATTCTGAACAGACAAGAAGGAATAAACAAAATGTGATGCCACTTACCTGCAAAGAACCACTTCTGACACCAGACTGTCAGATGCAGGTCAGTCACCCTCCGTACTGCATGCAAGCTCGGGAAATCAAAATCACACAGACACGCTCAGCATGCTCTAGCATGGTGACAATGGAAAAGACAGATAAGAAGGAAAGGAGGAAAGGGAGTATGAGGATGGGAAGAAAGGGCACTTAATGCCAAGCAAAGTGCAATACATCAAATCAAAACAAAATGTTCTTGCACAGTCCAGCAACTTATCCCAACAGTTGGCAGATATAGTTATGTACTGGTGACTGTAGATGTTTTTAGTTGCTGGTTTGAGACACAGGCAATAACAAAAAAAGGATTTAAAATCAGCAACAATTTTTGTACTTAGAAATTCTATGTTCATTCTACAAATTGGCATACCAGATAAAAAATGCTCCGATAATAGTGAACTCTACATAATCACACAAGCACTGAGAATAAAATGTATATAGTCATAGGGTATCATAGAACATTAAAATGGGATTCTAAAAGCAAATACTGTTAAAATATTGCAGCACAATTAATTAGTTTAACACACATTTTAACATAAAATGCTCACAGGATGTCCAGTGCCTGTAATGTATCTTAGAGGTCCCACTAGTGAAAGTGAAAATGAAAGAGGCCCAAGACTTGAGCAATTACAAAATAAAGTACAGAGGGGCATTTCCTGCAGAAAATGCAAGTGTGATTGCAGCTCTGCAGTGTTGGTTGGGTGCAAATAGCAGTTAGCATTAGCAATTAGTATTAAAACAAAATATTAGCATTAGCCATTTTCATGAGCAATAATCATTATCAATTAGCATTAAGCAATTAGCATTATCGGTTAGCTGTTAGCATTAGCCGTTAGCATTAGCCATTAGCATTAGCTATTAGCAATTAGAATTAGCTATTAGTAATTAGCATTAGCTATTAGCATTATCCTTTAGCATTAGCAATTAGAATGATCTTTTAGCATTAACCAGTATCAATTAGCATTAGACGTTAGCATTAGCTATAATCAGTAGCTGTTAGCATTAGCTTTGAGCAATTAGCATTATCCGTTTGCATTAGCAATTGGAATTATCTTTTAGCATTAGCCAGTATCATTTAGCATTAGACGTTAGCATTAGCTATAAGCAGTAGCCGTTAGCATTAGCTTTAAGCAATTAGCATTAGCTATTAGCATTAACAAGTAGCATTATCCGTTAGCATTAACATAGCAATTAGCATTAGCAATTAGAATTAGCTATTAGCATTAGCCGTTAGCATTACCAACTTAAATTAGCTATTAACAATTAGCATTAGCCGTTAGCATTAGCAAATTAGAATTAGCTATTATCATTAGCAGTTAGCATTAGCCATTAGCATTAGCCGTTAGCATTAGCAATTAGCATTAGCCGTTAGCATTAGCAATTAGCATTAGCAATTAGCATTAGCGTAACATTAGCAATTAGCATTAGCAGTGCAATTAACATTAGCATATTAATTAGCATTAGCAACTAGCATTAGCAATTAAAATTAGCTACTAGCAATTAGCATTAGCCGTAAGCATTAGCAATTAGCTATTAGCCGTTAGCATTATCAATTAGCTATTATCAATTAGCATTAGCCATTAGCATTTGCATTGCATTAGCAATTAGCATTAGCAATTAGCAATTGGCATTAGCAATTAGCATTAGCAATTGGCATTAGCAATTGGCATTAGCAATTGGCGTTAGCAATTAGTGTTAGCAATAGCAATTAGCAATAGCTGTTAGCATTAGCCGTTAGCATTAGCAATTCAAATTAGCTGAGCATTAGCAATTCGAATTAGCAATTTCCGTAAGTATTAGAAACTAGCATTAGCCGTAAGCATTAGAAGTCATCATTAGCAAATAGCATCAGTATTAGCCTTAACACTAACAGTAACATTAGCAGTGCAATGAGTGAACAGCCTCTATAAAAAACAAGGGATGAAAACGGGCATGGCAGGTAAACGACTGCGGTTATTCAATGCCTGTGTGTCATTAACAGGACAGACGTGTTAACAGTGGAAACAGAGTCCATATGTTATATCTATGTACCATTCACACACATGAATAACCTCTATGTACTTTCCTATTAAAATAAGCAAAATTTAAAAAAATGAGGGATGAAAACGGACGTGGCACATAAACAAGCGCAGGTATCCACATTTGTATAAAATCCTGCATGTCATTAACAGGACATGTTAGAGTTGGGACATAGTCAATATCTCACATCAATGTACCTTTCAAACACATGAATAACTTGCCTATTAAAATAAATGGGATCATAAAAAACGAGGGATGAAAACGAGTGTGGCAGATAAACGAGTGTGGGTATCCAAAAGCTGTGTAAATGCCTGTGTGTCCTAAACAGAATGGACGTTTTAGAGTTGGAACAGAAATCTCACATTGATGTACCTTTTGAATACACATTTTGTGATTCTTATTTGAAATGGATGGAAAAAACGAGGGATGAAAAAGGGCATGGCCAGTGAACGAGTGCGGCTATCCAGAAGCTTGAAACAAGCGATGGGGTCATCAACGGATCTCATTTTGAGAGTTGGAACGGTGTCGGTATCTCGAAAATTGCGGGAGTTGAAATCCGGACAAGCAAATCCCATTATAATAAAAAACAGAATAAAAAAAATATTACTGTCAGATAACACACCTTTTGGATACCCGCACTCATTTATCTGCCACACCCGTTTTCATCCCTCGTTTTTCATAAGCCCATGTATTTTGATAGGCAATTACGTAGAGGTTATTCATGTGTTTGAAAGGTACATTGATGTGAGATATGGACTCTGTTCCAACTCTGAAATGTCTGTCCTGTTAATGACACACAGGATCTTATACAGCTCATGGATACCCACACTCATTTATCTGCCATTTCTCATTTATATTCCCTTTTTTTTCCTCCCATCATTTCAATAACCACATACCCCAGTGTCACAGAGAATGGTAGATTGATGTGAGATATAAACTCTGTTCCAACACATATTCACTAACTACATGAATATGTTAAATGCACAGAATAATCTATTCCCAGTGGACCAATCAAAGTGATCCTAGCAATCCTTACTGCAGTAAACATTGAAAGTCAATATGCAGTATTATCTAATCTATTGTTGCAGAGCTCCAGATATACAGATATCAACAACCCCTAGTCAGACAAACCAACCAACACAAGACAGACAAGATTATGCTGAGGCAGAGCCTTATGAACCTTCCCAGCCAGTAACACGAAGTCTCACCTGGCAGCCATTGTCAACAGAACACTTACACAGTAAGAACTTATTAATGGACAAAGATTTTTCTTGAATCGTTCATGGAATTATTTTGCTTTTCAAACCATTATATTATGTTCAGTAGATTAACACTCTGTTTTGATACAAACTAAGTCTAGATGATGAGTTCGGGAAATTCTTTGCAGAACTTGCAGCAGGCTCAAGAACGACATCTGTAAGAAAGGTACTAGGCTATAAGAATTCACATCAGAAGATAAAATACTTGTATTACTGCCCACATGAAGCCCCAAATTACTCGCCGAACTGATGAATTGCTTGATTGGTTAGGTGCAGCTTGTTTTTATTTGACAATGGATTTAACAAAAGGATTTTGGCAGATTCCCTTAACTTCACTATCTCGTGAAAAAATTGCAATGTGAGAGCACAAGTACAGCACCATAGAGAAGTATCTGGCCTTCCCCTCCGGTACTATCTGCTGGGACAGGCCTGCATCCTCTGTTCAGACCACACCCTGCTCCAAAGGCTTCACCACATGAAGGATGCCATGGAGAGGGGTTGATCAGCTGCACGTTGAACTGGCCGGAGTTGGACAGTAGGGGTATGTGGGGGTATTGTAAATGGAGAGGGTGACGAGAGTGATGAGCGGTAAGAATTTTCATCTGTTACCAATTGTGTGTTACAGTGATTGGGATAAGGAAAAAAGAGAGCCACGGTCAGTTAAATCTGCTGAAAATATCTTCTCATATTGTATGCTCTCTACCTGTTGGGTTACCTGAGTGCCCAACGCATCACTGGCACTCAGTTACCCACAACTGAGTCCATCTACCACAAGCGGTACCTGGGTAGGGCGAGTAACATTATCAAGGACGTTTCTCATCCTAACTATGGACTTTTCGATCTCCCACCATCTGGTAGACGTTACAGGAGCCTCCACTCCCGCACCAGCAGACTCAGAAAGATCTTATGTCCTGAGGATGTAACATTATTGAACTCATCACAGTGACTTTAACTACATCACTTTAATCACATACTGTACTTGTTATATCAATGCAATTTTTATCATAACTGTATATTTGTCTCTTACCGCACTAATCATACTTGCATATATATATGTAAAACCCTACTTACCTCTTGTTTACATTCTGTAAGCATTTTCTCTTTATTCATTCCCTGCATGTTATCTGTAAATAATAATGGTAGTGTTACTGTATTTTGCACTTCTGGTTAGATGCTAACTGCATTTCATTGGCTGTGTACCTGCGCTCTGCACAATGAGAGTAAAGTTAAATCTAATCTAATCTAACCTAATCTAATCTATATCCTCATACTTAGCACTGAGTCACAGCTAATGCAGCATCTTTAGCTTCCTAATCAAAAATGTATTCCCTTTATTAACTAGTGACCCATCCGATTTGTGTCCTGCACAAAACAAGTCAAGTCAGCTGGTTTTTATTGTTATTTCAACCATATACAGTGGTGTACAGTACACAGTGAAATGACACAACATTCCTCAAGGACCAAGGTGCTACACTGAACATAAACTACACAATAAAACATGAAGTGTACATGTGCAGTAGCATGTGCAATGACCTAAGATGATGATCTACAATAAATATGTGAGACAATACAATAAATACACAAGATAATTTCAGCACAATGAACACTAAACAATAAATAAAGGGAGGGGCCCGTGTAACTATTTGCCGCTAAAATCGGCCTGGAGATGGGCTGAGCATAGTTTGCTACCTGGCTAAGAACTGCAGTGTGTCATGGGCACTGCCGGGTTTAGGTCTTATTTGACTGACTATTATCAGTTTTTAAATGCTTAGTATGCATACTAAGGTAACGTGTTCCACAAACTTATGTTTTAGGCTTTAAATAATAAATAAACTTTTACATCCCCTTTACTCAGTCACTCCAAGCTCTCCGGCAGGCCTTTAATTCTTCCTTTAAAAAAACCCAAAAAAACTCATTCTTACAACACCAACTGTTGTCTTTCTATTTTTACCCCAGTGGATTCTTACAAAATGTCTGAAATCATTAAAAAGTCCTCCTCATCTTTATACCTGCTGGACCCTGCACCTACTACACTCTTAAATCTTGTGTAGCTGTCCTCTTATCTCTTATTGCTGATATCTTAATATCTAATAAATCAGTGTTTTACTTAGATGCTGTTTCTACCGTCCTCAAAACTGCTGTAGTTAGACCAATACTAGAGATACTCTTTCCAACTACAGACCTACAACCAATCTTCCGTTCTTAGCCGAAATAATGAAAAGAATTGTAGCCTCCCAGCTTCAAACTTTCCTTGCCAGTAATAATCTTTAAGAGTTGTTAATGACCTCTTTCTCTCAGCTGATATTGGTCATCTCAACATGCTTGTTCTTCCGGACCTCACAGTTTTGATACTGTATATCATGACATCCTTATTTCGAGACTGTCATCACTTAGCATTACTGGTTTAGCTCTAGCCTGGTTTCTTGCAAACAGGCAACAGTTTATCTCTATTGGTCCATATAAATCATCCAATGTTACTGTAGCAGATGGTATGCCTAAGGTTTTCTTATTAGTCCAATGCTATTTCTTTTATATATATCTCAACTTTACTATGATGGTAATGGTGTAACTATAAGCTCAGCTTATGTCATAAAAAAACATGGCATTCTCTTTGACTCCACCCTCACAGTTGAACCTCATTTTAAACCAAGACTGTTTTCTGTCCCCTCCATAATATTGCACACCTCCACCCGTTCTCTCTGATGCCAAAATGTTGGTCAGTGCCTCTCTTATTTATGGTCTCAGTACTACGCTGCTCAACCACCCTCAGTACATCCTGAACTCAGCTGCAAGAGCCCTCACACATACCAGTGCACAGCACAGTTAAGCCCTGTTCTTCAGCAACTGCACTGGCTACCTGTTTCCTGTCGGATCAAATATAAGATCCTTGTTTTTCAATTTTCAATATTTTATAATTATATTTTTATATATAATTATATGGTCCTTTTCAATCTATCATCTGTGGTTGGCCAGTCATTCAGTGCTTTCAGTGTGAATCACTTTGTGACTGTTCCACTGTCTCTACCTTCAGGCTGTTTTGCCTGAGAGATGGCAATGAAAGCTTTTCTTAGTGGCCTAGACAGTTCCAAGTCTGCTGTGAGACTTCAGGAATGGATAAAGTGCAACTGGCATAGGTGCTTCCATCAAGACGGTCAGGAGTGGCTTTCAGTTGTTGGGATAGTCTCCCAGATAAAGTTAAAGCTGATTATGACAGAACATGTAACCAGATGCAAGCTTTTTTGGTCACAAGAAATAAGGACTTTTTAAATGTGCTTAAATGCGTGGCTTCATCCTGCCAGTGAGCCCTTATATAGATGTATAGGTGTATGTTCGGTCTGTCTGTGTTCAGTCTCTGTGTGTTCAGTCTGTAGGTTCGATCTGTCTGTGTTCAGCCTCTGTGTGTTCAGTCTGTATGTTCGATCTGTCTGTGTTCAGTCTCTGTGTTCAGTCTCTGTGTGTTCAGTCTGTATGTTAGGTCTGTCTGTGTTTAGTCTCTGTGTGTTCAGTCTGTATGTTCGGTCTGTCTGTGTTCAGTCTCTGTGTGTTCAGTCTGTAGGTTCGATCTGTCTGTGTTCAGCCTCTGTGTGTTCAGTCTGTATGTTCGATCTGTCTGTGTTCAGTCTCTGTGTTCAGTCTCTGTGTGTTCAGTCTGTATGTTAGGTCTGTCTGTGTTTAGTCTCTGTGTGTTCAGTCTGTATGTTCGGTCTGTCTGTGTTCAGTCTCTGTGTTCAGTCTGTATGTTCGGTCTGTCTGTGTTCAGTCTCTGTGTTCAGTCTCTGTGTGTTCAGTCTCTGTGTGTTCAGTCTGTATGTTCGGTCTGTCTGTGTTCAGTCTCTGTGTGTTCAGTCTGTATGTTCGGTCTGTCTGTGTTCAGTCTCTGTGTTCAGTCTGTATGTTTGGTCTGTCTGTGTTCAGTCTCTGTGTGTTCAGTCTCTGTGTGTTCAGTCTCTGTATGTTCGATCTGTCTGTGTTCAGTCTCTGTGTGAGAGTCTGTTTAGTTCTGCTTTACTTCTCATGTGAAGTATGCAATAATGTATGCAAAGTTTTATTAACTTATTAATTTATTGAATGTATACATTTAATTTATTCATACAGGCTATTACAAGTTACCCTCTTGCAATGTTACAGATCCTTGACCTTTCTTTTAGAATCTAACTGTACACATGAGGGTGTGCCATGACCTGTTAGTTTAGGGTTCATCCTTTGCTCAGGTTCAGTGTCTCAGTGTAGTTTACCTCACTTATGTTTGATGAAGCTTATGAATGTAAAAGTACAGGTAATTATAAAACTTAACATAAAACATATTAACCTAAAAATTACAAGCAAAAACATTAAATTAATAATATGTATAAGTAAGTATAAGTATTTTTCTGTATAAAAATAAGGAAAAATATTATAAAATGTTATTGAAATAATACCTAAAATAACAGTCGGGCTCTTAATTTACAGATAAGATCCATAATTTTACAGTTTTGTAATCATAATTTTTTTGAAAAATGGAATGAATGAGTTTATCTTTCTGCAATTAGCAACAAGTATATTTAAATACATTTTAATAAACCTCACTTGTGTGTCAACACAGTAGTCTCATGAGTGCACTTTTTTGATAAATCAAACGTTGTTGTTGTTTATTTTCTATAACAAATCAATGCTCCATTACAAACCAAATGGTCTGTAATATGTATTGGTTTATACTGCTGTGTACTTTGGAGAAATACACTAATTTACCATTATTTTATTAAATGTTAGTAGTCTTATTTTAAGTCAATACGATATAATGTCTTAAACATATTTTGAAAGTGTGAGACAAGTAAATTTTTTAAAAGCTAGCCATTAAGTATACTTGCTAGTACTATATGAAAATTTACTAAAATGTAACCTATATTTCAAGCATTTAAAGCACACTATTACTAATAAAACACTAATAAAACATTTCAGTATATTTTTGGGATATTTTATTTTGGGATATTATGCTTTATTTTTAATACACTGTATATTAATTTAAATATTAGCACAAATTAGCATACTTATATTAGGTACACTTAAGTAGTACTGAGGTAAAATGTACTTGTAATTAATACATTTAAAATAGGATTTTGCACTTATATTTAGCACACAAAACAATAATGTGCTTGAAATGTACTTGCTGAAATTAAAGTAAATTTCTAGTACATTAAAATATACTTAATTTTTACTAGGGCAGTCTGCTATTAAAGGGGAAATTCTTTAATGTTTCTGTATGAGTTTGGTGTTGTCACTCCGGAGAAAGCTATTAAAATGTATCAACCGTCTCTCAACCACACCTACTGACACACTTGCAGCCCAACTTAAACCGAATTTAAAGGTTGACAAACTCCAGTCAGCTGTAGCAAGACTAACATCTACACGGTCATGTCAGACCGGTCCTGCTCAATCTACTGTATAGCGATCCCATTCGAAGAATGAGGTGAGCCTTGACTGATGATTTATAATCCTTTATTAGAAACAAATAACAAACCACTGTAAGAGCTGCAAGAAATAAAAAGAACTATAAAACCAGTCTACACAAGCATTTGAAACCCTAAACATGTTAAAAATA
>JAOVVF010032345.1:0-10576 GCA_028565595.1 Duopalatinus emarginatus | reverse complement strand
TGAAATGGTTATATTATGAATTTTAATATCTCGCCACATTAACAGGAAATATGTCATAAAGTCATAGAACAGTTAGGAATTTGTCTGAAACTTCTCAGTATAGTACATAACATGATTATGATAACATCTAGACACCCTAGATACCTGTCTGGTTTGTTTAACACTAGTTTGTTAACTACACAATTCCATATGTGTTCATAGATTAAACATTTTCAACCATAATCTACAGTGTTGGAAGAAAAATTAAATAGGCAGGTATGGGTACATGTGTACATATATGTGTGTCTGTGCATCAAATATATGTATTTCATTCAGTTTCCTTGCCACAGATGTATAAAATCAAGCACCTAGCCATACAGTCTGCCTGTACAAACATTTGTGAAAGTATGTCTCGCTCAGTGATTTCAAGTGAGTTACTGTATGCCACCATTACAAGTCAGTTGGTGATTATTTTTTTTTTCTTTCTAGGTATTACACAATCAACTATTAGTGGTTTTATTAAAGTGTTTCGGAACCCCAGCAAGTTGTGTCAGACCAGGTAAAGTTACAGAGCAGAGTCACTAATTGCTGAGGGGCATGTAGTGTGTTAAAAGTTTTAAAAATCCTCTGGTATTAACATCAGGATTAAAAAACTGTGCACCAGGAGCTTCTTGCCATGGGCTGAGGCCAAATACCGAACTCAGTTTTCACAATGTTTCATTAAAGTTTTTTTCACTATTGCATAAATTTAATGGACTACACACTTTTTTGTCTCAGTTTTTTTGAAGAAAAAAAAACACTAAACTGCAATTTAAAAATATCACTTTGAACACTGAACATTTTTAACATCCCAGCAGATGTAAACTATGTATAATATGACTTAAATTACTTAAATTAGCAGAAAATAATAACAATAATAATATTTGTGCGTGTTGTAAAATTGGGGTTTGTCTTTCTCAAAGGCACGTGTGTGTGAAACTTCACCTTGCTCTGGTGTGACTGTCTGTAGTAAAATAACATTAAACATTAACATTATAGTGTAGTCTACTGTATTCCTGGAGATCCACTCTGGTTCCTGTTAGGGCTGTGTGATACCAAAATTTTATATCCTGATATAGGACTAAAATTTCATATTCCGATATAGGACCATTCATATCATGATACAGCATGTCTGTAAATTCAGTGAATTAAAAAAACAAATAAATAAAATGACCACATGAAAAAAGGATTTCTATACATTGAATTCTACAAAGTCAAACAGTTAATGATGAAGGGGAAAAAGACTCTTTCAACGCCTGGGTCTGCAGCTAAAAAAACCACAAGTTTTACATGCCTACAGTTGCCTTGACAACAGCTTAGTTAAACTTCCAGTTAAACTTAACTGTTTGTTTTTCATTTTTAAATTTCTATTTCTAAAAAGAAAATTGAATGACCAAAAGATACACGGACCCTTTAGATACGAGCTTCTGTTCGTGTGCACTCTCCTGTGTGTGTGCGCGCCGCCTTAACGCATCATCCAAACAACACGACTGCAGGAAAGTGTGTGTATATGTATATATATGTATATGTGTATATATATATATATATATATATATATATATATATAAGATGGATGGAGCGGTGTAAAGTATAATACCACTGAACTATTTGGCAGTCTGATGGATGAGTCTAGGTTTGGTTAATGCCAGGAGAACCTTACTTGCTTGACTGCATTGGGACGACTGTAAAGTTCTAAAGAGGAGAGATAAATCTGTGGGATTGTTTTTCTGGGGTTGGCATGAGCTCCTTACTTGGACAGTTGTATGCTTCCAAATTTGAGCCTAGCCATCAGAGCTCCCAAGCCCTAACAGAAAGGGTTGCGTGAGGAAGGGCATTCATAAAACTGTGCAACATCCATATGCGGATCGAGAATGATTGTTACGTACCGGATTCGTGGAGGCCGCCTGTAGGTAAAGGAACAGTGTGTGGCAAGCTGTATGAGAAGTTGGACACTAAGAAAGGTGAAAAGGACTTGTATCAACTGGCCAGACAAAGGAACAGAAATGGGAAGGATATGCAGCAAATTAGAATGATTAAAAGATACAGATGAGAAGGTGCTGAGAAATGATGAGTTTTTTTAGAAGGTGGAAAGAGTATTTTGAGGAATTAATAAAGAAAATATGAGAGAAGGTTGGATGATGTAGAGATTGTGAACCAGGGAGTGCCTCAGATTAGGAAGGAGGAAGTGAAGTTAGCTGTAAAAAGAATGAAGAATGGAAAAGTAGTTGGACCAGATGATATGCCGGTGGAGGCATAGAAATGTTAAGGAGCCTTGGCAGTGAATTTTTTTTTTACTTGTTAAATTCTTGCCATAGGAATCGAGAACTGTAATGGTACTGGTGTTGTGCAGTACTGTAGTCATTATAAAGGTGTAAAGTTGGTGAGCCACAACATGAAGATCTGTAAAAGAGTAGTGTAAGCTAGGTTGAGAAAAGAGGTTGGGATTTCTGAACAGCAATATGGTTTCATGCCAGCATAGAGCACCACAAATGCAATGTTTGCTTTGAGAATGAAGTTCCATTGTGTGTTTGTAGATCTAGAGAAAGCTTATGATAGGGTGCTGAGAGAGGAGCTGTGGTATTGTATGAGGAAATTGGGAGTGGCAAAGAAGTATGTGAGGGTGGTGCAAGATACGTATAAGGGTAGTATCACAGCATTTGGATGTGCAGTAGGAATGACTGATGGGTTTAAGATAGAAGTTAGACTGCAACAAGGGTCAGTTCTGAGTCCTTTTTTGTTTGCATTGGTAAAGGAAAGTCTGACGTTTGAGGTTAGGCAGGAATCTCAGTGGACTATGATGTTTGCAGTTGACATTGTGATTTGCAGTGAGGCTAGAGAGCAGGTTAAGGAGAGCCTGGAGAGATTGAGGTATGCACTGGAGAGAAGAGAATTGAAAGTTAGCAGAAGTAAAACAGTCTATGTGTGTGAATGAGGGGGATGGTGGTGGAAACGTTAAGTTACAGAGAGTTGAGGTGATAAAAGTGGATGAGTTTAAATACTTTGAGTTTATAATTTATTTACAGTTTATTGGGGTTTGTGGGTATTTGTTTATGCACAGCTACCTTAAAGTCCCAGCTATCTTAATATCCATACTGAATTTCAATTGGGCTGAGGTCTGAATTTTGACTGGATCACTGCATCCCCTTGATTCTTTTATTTTTCAGCCATTCGGTTGTAGATTTGCTGGTGTGCTTCGCATCATTGTTGCATGATAAAATTTTGGGCAAGCCTTAACTGTCATCCCCGTGATGTCATATCCACTCTAGCTTTGTGAGTTATCAGTTTAAATAAATAAATAAGGTTTTCTGTAATCAGCCTTATCTAAACATAATATATCTGAATGCTCAAAATATCTCATTGTTCGACTATTTATATTTTAAGTTATGAGACAGGAGTTTCTGCTCGTAAACTACAAAGTGCAGTTCATGCAGAAACTGAGTGTGTTGTGCTTTGTGCCCTTTTGTGTGTTTGTGTCTTTCCGTGTGAGTGTGTGTGTGTGTGTGTGTGTGTTACAGAGAGCAACACAACCTCCTTTAAATAAATCACTGTCGGTTTACTCACAGGCATAAATACCAATAGCTACATAAACAGGAGTTTTCTTGTCTGTCTTGACCAGCCACGCACTAACACACCAACACATTTTGGTTTCATTATGAATATGTCTGGGCATAATGATAAATGAAGCTAATTAATGCTATGCCTAACCTCAACCTCAGTAAACAAAATGATTTACTGGAAAAAAAAAACTGTTTTAGTTTTTGGAATAAAAGGGTGGGGTTTTTTTCTTTTCTTTTTTTGACATTTAGAAAAGTCCGGAAATGCCATTTGTCCTGAGATTTCACTGAGTATAAATTTGTCAATATATGGGGCAAGTGTCCTGATATTTCACAAACACCCACACGTATGCAGAAAGTGACAGCCCTGGATATTGACTGCCTTGCTGTACAATGTCCTTCCATATGTACTATGTGGGTAGAGGATTCTGTCTGTGAGCCTATGAAAAACTCAAACATAAGCTTGATGACGACTTGTGAACTTGATGACTTGTTGTAAACCAAACAGAGTGGAAAGGGTGATTTAACCCTTTTATGTGCAACATATGCACAGCCCCTCAAAATAATCTGGGAAATGAATGCATTTGCAGTAATACTTTATTAACAAAACAGTTTGAAAAATTGTCAAATAGTCTACATTGAATTTAGACACATGGGTCAAAAATGACCCATTTATCCAAGTGTGGAATAAAGTAACTTAGTTACTTTAGCAGTGTGTGAGACCAAACACTTATTTAGTATTTGCACCATGTTTATCACACATACTGGGTGCATTCCATTTGAAAGGCAGCTGCCTAGTCAGTCACTGCCCATGAAGGCGTCTCTCTCATTCCCACAAGGTGCCTCATTCTGCCTCATTCTGCAGCACATTTGTAATGCGTTTCATAGTCTTTATAAACCCTATAAAATTTTTAAAGCTGTATACACCTAATTCCTACACACATAATTAAGTTTCCACAATTAACCCCTAAAGGTACATTTACATGAAATCATATTTTAATGTTAATTTCACATTTTAGTTGCAATAGGAAACATGCTTCATGAAAGTGCAACATTTATTTGCCAGTATCCACTAGCTCCGGTGTGATACTGCACCAAGCATAGTTACAAAAAAGACAACAAACAAAACGAACCATTTGTAATATTTTATTTCATAATTAAAGAACAAAAAACCCCAAAAACAAACAAGCTCCTGCTGCTCTGAGCGGAGTTTTTCTGTCCCAGGAAGAGTGCCTCTTCTTCGGCCTGAACTTTTGTAAAGACCTAGGTGCTCTCTCTCTTGTCTCTGGATCAGAACAATCTGAATTAATAACAGTGCTTTATGGAGTACACCATGATAATTTGTTACAGTGGCACATTTATGACGTATTTATATTGTATAGTGACATTTAATTTAGTCTTTTAAAAGTATTTTCAACATTTTATACCTGGGCAACTGCGTTACCTTGCTATAGCTAACACCGCTCTTACTTAATAAATTAACGGAGTACAGTTCACTCGAAAACAACTTAAATAAATAAATAAATACATCCTGCAGCTGGGCAATATAGTGAAGAGAAATGATAAAAATAGCTTACGTTTGTACACAAACTCCTCTCATGAGGCGGGTCTGTCATGTTTTTAATGGGAATGTGCATATGCTGTGTAAGAATGCTGCCCACTTAGGCAGCTGCCTTCCGAATGGAACACAGCTACTGTCAGGTTTTCATGGCGGTTAAGCGGGTGGACCCAAATGCAGACACCATAGGCAGAGGGAGTTTGAATGAAGCATCTTTAATATAACTAAAAAAGGGTATTGGCAAGATCCAAAAACAAAAAATGGAAGAAAAAGGCAAATAGGGAAAACAGGAAAGGACAACACGATCTTATGATTATGACTATGACTATGATGACTACAAGACACGTACTACTACCAGACGAAGACAAGAGCAGCAAGACTTACTTTGGAAGACTAATGACGCAACAAGACTGAACAGAAAAGAGGACTTAAACACAAACACAGACAAGGGGACAAGGAACAGGTGAAGAGAAGGAGTCAGGAAGACAGGAAATGACAGGACCATGATAACAGATAACACAGCTATTGAACTGAACTGAAAACTGGAGAAATGGGACCAAAAAAAATATACTGAACAAAAATATAAACGCAACACTTTTTTATAACTTTGAGAAATGAACATTCAGTTCACGCCAAACAGCTCTGGTGGACATTCCTGCACACTCCCTTGAGATATCTGTGGCATTGTGCTGTGATAAAACAGCACATTATAGAGTGGTCTTTTATTGTGGCCAGCCTAAGGCACACCTGTGCAATAATCATGCTGTCTAATCAGCCTCTTGATATGCCACACCTGTGAAGTGGATGGATTATCCCGCTCACTAAAACAGATTTAGGCAAAATTGTGAAAAATATTTGAAAGAAAAAGGCTTTTTTGTGTACATAGAAAGTCTTAGATCTTTGAGTTCAGCTCTTGAATAACAGGAGCAAAAGCAACAGTGTTGTGTTTATATTTTTGTTCAGTAAAAAATAACACTTAACACATAACTAGAGCAAATTGCTATCTCAATATTTAAAATGAAAATGAAGATTTGTGCTAAACAAAAACAAGATATTTGCTGCATACCTGGAATAGAACATGGTTAATGATTCATTTATTTCAAAGATATATCATAGAAGCAATCAGCCGTTCATGAAGTAACATAGGTCAAAAATGACCCACATTCATTTTCTATGTTGTGCATTAGAGGGGTAGTGATACAAGAAGTTTTTATTCAAAAAGTAAGAAAAAATAAAATAAGGTTGTATGATGATCAAAAACAAGTTAATTGAGGAATACCTTGAGTACTGAATGATTAAATTAATTTATTGCAAAGATATAGAAAATAAAAACTCAGCTGGGTCATTTGGGTCAAGGGTTAAATCCTTATTGCAGCTCATAGCAGAGTTAGAGAATGCACTGTGGAGCAGACCTTTTTTTTTATTAGTGGCTGGTAGGCAGCACTTTATTATTATAAAGCTGGAAAACAAACTTGTGCTACCCTACTCAAGCTCAACACGTGTCATTACAGTCTACTTACTTGCACAGTCTATGGAACAGTCACTTCTTGAATCACAGCATCTTAAACAGCAGTGAGCAACAGTTAACACTTCAGAATGGCTCTCTGACACGCGCACACACACACACACACATATACACACACACACACACACACACACACCACAGAGTTTGTGTGGGAGAGAGAGACCTACAGTTTTTAAATTAAGAGTTTTTGTATATAATTAAATAAATAACTGTCTATTAACACACAGGCATAAACACTGCTGTGACTACATAGACAGCAGCTCTCCTGTATGTATTGAATAGCCTGTGTCCCTCTCGCTAACACAAACTCAGTACCACCGAGACTGTCTACTCACAGATTGATTGCACTCATCCTTCTCTTTCATCACTCCTTCAATTCTCTCCATTCATATCTATTGGGAGCAGCTAAAATTACAAACACACATGCGATTGTCTCACTATAGTTGTGAGGAGTTTCCATAGACATAATGATTACTGCAGCTAATTACTGATGTGTGATTGTTAATGCTAATGCTGATTGCTAGCTTAAATACTAAGTGCTAATGCTGATTACTTATGCAAATGTTAATGGTAATTGCTAGCACTAATGCTAAATAGTGACCCGATTAGTGAACGTCATTATTTAAGTGCAACCAAAACTTAAAACCTTAACTGTCCACTACATTCCGGCCTCTAATTATCACAACATTACACAGTAATAATTACACATCCACCATAACCAAGAACATACAACACATTATACCACAGATTATCAGTAAGGCAATAATTTTCTCTTTTGTTTGTACTTTTTGTTAGTCAGTCATAGACCAGAGGTTACCAGCACTTAGCCTAGATATCAAGTCAATCTGTGATGTAGGTCTAGTAGCGTTATCGGTGTCAATCATATAGTCATGTCAAGTTTGTTCAAAGATGTTGTCATAGGTCAGAGGTCACCTGAAGAAGGCATATCTTTGTGACAAGTCTGCATACAAGGCTTGTTGGGGTCTTAATCCAGACCTGGCATACAGGCCCTTTCTTGTCTGGCACAGTGGCTGTAACTCCAGGACCAAAAACAGATCAGATATGTACTGGAGCTGTCTCCATCTCTTACGTGCATAGAAATCATTTTTATGGAACGGGCTAGGTGGTAAGCACGGATTGCACTTGAAAAGGAGGAGGTGGTTCGTGTTAAAGCTTTCATATAATAAGATAGATGGATTCCTGTGTAACAGGTCTACTATTGAGGATTGCCTCTGCCTCACAAAGGACAGTTTGGAGTCCTTCCTCATCCAAATGCTGTCTCCCCAAATTAGAATTGAGGACCTTTCTGATGGAACGAATCAACTGCTCCCATGATCCACCAGTTGGAGAGTTAAAAATCCCTTTAGCTCCCTTCAAAGTCAATGCATCAGTGATCTTTTCCTGATTCCATTCTTCCATGGCTCGTCTCAGCTCACGTTCTGCAGCCACAAGGTTGGTACCATTGTTGGAATGCAGCTCTTGAAACTGGCCTCGTAGCAATGAAACGGTGTAAGGCGTTAATGCAGTAGTCAGTGTCAAGAGATGAGGCAACCTCAATATGGGCAGCTCTAATCACCATCACATAAAAATGACTCCATACCACTTCACAAGATTTCTCCCACACTTCATTTCAAACTGGCCAAAATAGTCCACTCTCACAAAGCTGAAGGGAGGTTTCTAAGGGATTACTCTACTTTCAGGCAAGTCAGCCATTTGTGCTGGAACTACAGTTGGAACTACAGTTCCATTAAGTCATCTGCAGACCACACACCTTGACATAATATTTCTTCATAATCAAAAAGCCAACACCAGGAATCCAAGATATCTGATGCAGCCTTAGGAGAATGTGGTTTCCTACCACCATGACCCACCTCTTAATGGATATGCTTTAAAATGATATTAGAAATAGGAAGATCATTTGCAATTATGACAGGATGTTTGGAATTTTCAGACATACCAGCCAGACATACCAGACTTCCGCCAACTCACAGCACATCATCCACCAGAACGGGATTCAACTTGTATATGTGGCTACTTCGTTTCACGCTCACTTCCCTTTGGAGACAGGAAATTTCTTCAACATACTTTTCCGCTGACAGAACTTTATTATTTGCATATTAGCATCCGTAGAGCCATTACAGAAAACAACCTTGTGATGATTACCCTTACACTGAGTTGCATCAGATGCAGACTGAAGACGTGTCTTGTATTGTTTCTGGAATGCAAAACAATGTCTTGAACCTCAGGAGCCAACCCATCACCCTGAGGAGGCAAGTCTAGGATGTCCTGATTAAACAGGACAAGGGGGGGCGCTAGTGAGCCAAGATGGAGTAGAGACGTGTATTTCAGTGCCCCTGCTGATTTTTCAACATTTTTCTCCCAAAAACGATCAAATTATATAGAACGTGGCTAAAATTGGATAGTTAAAAGTTTGGAACCTTAAAGGGACAAAGAACACCGTATACCCACCGCTAAATGGCAGATAAACTTCGCAAATTCAAGTATGACGGCAACACATCAAAACTAGCAGCTAACACGAGAAGGCACGAGCCGCCTTCGCAGATGTACGGAAAGCTCTACGAGGACGGAGCGAAGTGCGCTTTGGATTATTATTCCCAGCAAGATTCAGAATCACCTATAAAGAGGACAGCAAGTTCCGAGACCCCAAACAGGCCATGGACTACATTAAGAAGACTATCCCTCCCATCACACATACTGAAACTGAAACTTAAAACTATAATGAAGACTAACCTGAGATAACAGTACATCCTAACAGCCGAATATGGTACTTTACCTTGTTGTAAGCTGCCTCTTGACCAGTAACAGTGAGTATGAACGTCTCACTTTCCCATAAGCTAGAATTGGGTTACATGTTCTGTATAAATATTCCTTTAAGTTTTTATATGTTGTTAAAGTACGTATAATCATGTATATCTGCGGGAGCCTGAACTCCTACACATTATTTCTTTATATTTTCTCCTTTTTTCTAATATTGTACACGGCAAAACCTCTGTGGCTTGTGTCTATTGCCGCTTACACATAGTGGCTAGGGTCTTAAACCTACGGTCGGTACTATGCTAGTAACTAGTACTGTTAACAAACGTTGTGTTTTATGCGTTTCGATCCCTCTGTTCCCCGAGGATCGAACTACACTTAAACCAGAGCATTTGCATCTCAGCTCCACCGAGTATGGTAGTATTGTTCAGCGTTGTTGTATCACCTGCATCTTGTGTCTCCATTCTGGTCTCCAGCATTTACCTTACCCTAATGACCAGTCATGTATGTCAACTGGCCATCTTTGCCTCCAACATGATCTCTTAATATTGAATATCCTATAAAATAGCCATGAGTACATTAACTGAAATAAGTTATAATGTGAAGGGCCTCCATAGTCCAATTAAAAGAAAGAAGATATTACTGCAGCTCAAACAATCAAAGTGCCAAGTAGCGCTCCTACAGGAAACACATTTATCAGATGATGAGCATGAGAAATTGAAAAAGTCTTGGGCCGATAAAGTCTATTACTCCTCACATTGTACTGGTAGGAAAATGGGCGTGGCAATACTAATACACAAGCAAATTAACTTTACCGAAATACTGGTACATAAAGACAGGGAGGGCAGATTCATACTGGTAAATGGGATAATTGACGGAATTGCTGTATCTTTTGTAAATGTATATGCTCCTAATGAAGACACGCCGGGGTTTGTTAAGTCAGTTTTTAATGCGATAGCAGAATACAGCTCTGGTCTTCTGATTATGGGAGGAGACTAATTTAATTGCGTAATGTCGAAATTAGAAAGACAACCCCTTTCTCAAACACCCATATCTAAAATGGGTAGGATGCTTAAAAACTTATCTGCAGAAGCCGGATTAGTGGATATATGGCGAACCAAATTCCCAAAGGAGAGGAATTTTACT
>JAOVVF010032344.1:0-10584 GCA_028565595.1 Duopalatinus emarginatus | reverse complement strand
TGTGTGTGTGTGTGTGTGTGTGTGTGGTGTGTGTGGTGTGTGTGTGTGTGTGTGTGTGTGTGTGTGTGTGTGTGTGTATGTGCAGTATCTCCCAGAAGTGTGTCCACCTGTGTAATTTCCCTTAAATGTCAGATAATTCTAAATTGTATCTCTGTACAGTAATTTAATTATTTCTAAGTTGAACAGTGGGTATTTGCTCTAATGTAAAATTAAAAACTAACTATTTATATTTACTATATTAAACATTCAGGCCCCACACTAGGAACTCAATGCACCAAAAGGCAGTCCACATTTCATTACTGAGATTTAAATCTTTTTTTTTTTTTTTTTAATATTTTGTGCTTTCACCTTTATTTTTTGATGACAGACTCAATCCGCTTCAGCATGGAAGATACCAGTGTTGCACAAGTTTCTGGAGATTTTCTTTTTCTTTAAAATGACCCAAATGTGTCCTATTGGATTCAAGTCAGGCAACATACTTGACCACAGTTTACAGTTCACACCAGGTTGCGTGCTATGGATCAGTATCTTGCTGGAATATTCCTTTTCTGCCAAGCTTCTGGGGACTAGGAGTCATTTCATCACACCCCTACCTCCATGTGGCTTCATATCATCACACTCCCACCTCCATATACATTCACTGTGGTAGTCCTGACCAGGTTCATGCTAGGTTCATGTTGGCACTAATCGAGCACTAAACAAGATTAAACTTAGCTAAAGGACATGAAAAGAAGCGTAATAAATATTTGGACACATTTTTTTTTTTGGTTTATATGAGTTCAAGTTAAGCTTGTTGGGATCTTATGGAGTTTAAAAAATAAAAGATTTGAATCTCAGTAATGAAATGTGGACTAATATTTGTTGCATTGAGTTCCTAGTTTGTTGTATTGTAATATAGTAAATCTAAATTGTTAGTTTTTAATTTTACATTAGAGCAAATACCCACTGTTCAACTTTAAAATCATTAAATTACTGTAAGGGGAATTTTGAATAAGTTTGAGTTGGCGTTGCTATATATTTTGCTTTGGGTCATCTGTACCACTTTCTCTGGCACTTCCGTGTATATGGAGCTGGTTGGACGTTGGACAGGGCAGTTCAAATGCTACGTATCAAACACGAATGGAAAACCAATAAAGATTAGGCAAAAGCAACACAAGTCAAGACAAGATCATACACAATAGGGCTTTTACTGGTGCACCAGTTTTTCTGCCACTTCAGTGTAAATGACAAATGACTGGTTCAGACACAAACTATGTGGTCACCCAATAATTCACTGTGGCAAATGGTTGAGGATGCTTTACAAGCGTGAATCAGCGAATAGTGCTGGCGGTTTTGACATTTTTATAATCGTTACCAAAATTATAACCTGAACATTTTTTGTTTGCTTTTTTAAAGGTTAACACAAGATCATGTCGTACCTGGCAGACGTTACTGTGGTCGGTGGAAATGGAGGAGACGCTTTTGATTTTAATGGAACTGAAAATGGAGCCATGTTAAAACGGATCTGGGTGTGGGTCGGTGACTGGCAGGTGAAATCCATCAAGGTTTGGCTTACTGATGGTCAGTCCATGCAGTATGGTTTACCTGCTGGGAACTTTACAGAATTCACATTTGAAGATGCAGAGCGTTTCACCTCCCTTTCACTTTGGGCAAGTGGAAATGATTCCCGACTGGCTGCCATCAAGTTCAAGACCAACCACTCCAGAGAGTTCTTCACACGTTTGACAAGCACCTTTATAAATTCAGAAATTCCTATTGATGTTGCTTCTGGGATCTGCATGGGAGTTAAAGGACGTTCCGGGTGGGATATCGATTGCTTAGGCTTCATCTTCGTCAACACTATCAAGTCTTGTGAGCTTACAGATGTCGTGTATCCCACACTTACTGACACGACGCCTAAAGTGAGTGTCAACGAAATCAAATCCATCTACAAGAATAACTCTACAGAAACTCAAGTATATACAATCGAAACCTCCAAAACAATCAACCAAACGTCCTCCTGGTCTGTTAAAGACAAACTGGAACTCATGATGAATCTGGAAGTGACGGCAGGAATTCCGCAGCTTCTGGACGCCACGACGGACTCTAAGTTAAAGCCTGGAGTTGAGGGCACATATGCTTCTACAACCAGTGACAAGAAAATGGAGCATGTCTCGGTACCTGTTAAAGTCCCTCCTGGTAAAACCGTGAACGTAAACATTACAATTGGCAAGGCTATAATTAATCTCCCTTTCGATGGCGAAATTAAGATGACCTGCGATAATGGCAGCATGCTGAAGTTTAAAACCAGTGGAACCTACAAGGGCGTCACTTACAGCGGTAGAAAACTAGTTGTGAATCAAACGGATGATAAGTAGTATTAATTGGAGAGCATATAAATAATGTATTAAATCTTTTATATATTAAACCATTTTTTTAATTAGCAGTAAAAACAAATAAGTAGAGTCATATTTATCAAAATAAGCATAAATTACATATATTACACACTACAATAATATACACAATATGAAAAAAAATGTACATTTAGTCAAACGAGTATCGTCTCCAGAATCATCGCGATGAACAATATTACTGTGTTAAGAAACATATGTGACGCAACGCATTGAGGCGCTTTTACATGTAATACAGTAAAACCACTTGAAGCAGCTCTGCGTTATGTAAAACACAGCGCTGCACTAGGTGTGGCTTAAAGGCTAAGCACCACCTAATGGACCCCCCTGGTGACTTGACATTGTTTTAGATACTGAAATATATAGACGCTAATTAAAATGAAAATAGCAGCTTTATTTGCTTTGCTAAGATTGATGATTTTGATTAAATTGACGGAAAAACCCGAGCTTGCTACGGGAATTCCTGATGCTGTGTGATGACGTCACGGTAAAACACCATTATAACGTGGACTGGGAATTTCCCAGGGCTGGATCTTTAATGATATTTCTAAATGTGATGTAGAGGATGAATCTGCAGTGGTAGTGGGGTTGAGTGGATATCATAAGGAAATTAAACACACTTTTTTGTCATTTTTGCATCACAGTGAGTGCATCTACTAGTATTGTTGTCGATCACATACGTGCGGCGCCTATGACAGTTTCCGAACAGCGTGGCTACACAAGGGCGGGGCTAAACAACTGTCTTTAAAGCAGTATTTCTAGAATTTGTAAACATGTTTTTTGACCATTGATATAATCACTTTCAGGTAGTGCTGAGCCTTTAAGGCTGAGTATACTTTATATTTTATAATACCACAGTTAGTTCCGACCCTGCAATCTGATTGGATGAGAGACGGTCCATGAGTGCTGTTATTACACGATAACGGCACTGGGACCGAAGCGCTCCAAATATCACTCCGCCACATACACACGTAACCCTATCAACGACGCCAGCATTTATAAACCAAACACCGCAGCCATAAAGTTAATAAAGTTAAATAAGGCAAAGCTTACTCCTAATATTTGCTCCTCCAGTGTGGAGCAGTCTGGTGCAGACTAGGTTTACTGTCTCTGTACTGAAGATTCACTTCACTTGTATGTGGTGAGTTGTTGTAGGCAACCCGGAGTGGACTTTCATTGGTGTGTGTTTTCTCCTATTGATCAAGTGGAATGGATTCTTTCACAAAGCAACAGAAACAGCGCTGGGTGAACTAATGTTTTAGGGTAAATGGCGGCGACGCCCATGTATATAACAGAATGTACTGACCTTCGGCACTTGGCCTGCGGCCTTGTACCTACGACCACAGCACACCAGTGCCAATATCTCACGATATAAGTAGTTATACTTGTGCAGGACTGACGGCTTTGATTCTGTTATCGCTGGGCGACAGCTAATTGCTAACTGTTGCTGAGGAAACATGTACACATGTAGCCACATAAATAAAAAGAGAGCAAATATATTTACATTTGTAACATACTCAAACTTTAAAAAAGTTGTTAACGATTATATAAAAATATGTCAGAGATCCCCAAAGTCTTTTGTATGAATCTCAAGCACAAGTATTAGTTTCCCATTAAAGAATCTGGGAAAGTCTATAACATGCACTTTCTATAAAAATTTTTTTTATACTTTTATACACTTTATACTTAAACTATAGTTTAAGTTGCTGTGATCTAAAAGAAATAAAGACGTTCTGACCAATCAGAATCAGACTTTTGTTTGTTTTTAAACCGCTGCACTTTTACAAAATGATGATACACACATGAACTATTTATAAATGACAAACATCTCGAGTCTAAAGACAAATGCAAGTGTAATTACAGTAAATTATCATTTTATTGCCAAATACTCAAAGCAAGCTTAATGAAGTTAACCTCCGCCTTACCTAACTGTGCACACACCCAAATTCAGCAAAATGGATTTCAGCACCCAGCATTCTCTCTCTATCTCACACACACACATGGTCAAAGACCATCCACGTTAACCAGTACAATTGAAGAAAACATGCACCTTCTGTATTATCTATAAACCTGCATTGCTGAATATTTTAGCCACCTTTGCTGCTGACTACTTGTAAGTGTTGTAAGTGTTCATCTGATGCATGTTATTAAACATCTATGTAGCTTACAGAAAGCTATAACCGCAATTACTCCTGAGGTCTAAATGCTAAGATACAAACTTTCTGCATTAAGCATTTACTCTGAACACTGCAACTTAAATTGTATTTATTTATTTTTTTAAATGTAGAAAGTAATCTAAAAATGACTGGTATAAAAAAATTTAAAAAATTAAGGCCTCCATTTTCTCCAATTTTAATATAATACATTTCTTTTTTTTCAAAGTTTTTATCCACTAATTAATTTACAATTTTAAAAAGCAACGTGAAAGTGAAAGTGAAGTGATTGGCCTATTGTGCTTACACACAGAAATCAGACCTCCGCATTTAAACCATCCATGCAGCGAAACACACACACACACACTAGTGAACGTACATGGTAGGAGGCAATAAACACCGTTGCCCAGCCCCTATGCACGGCGCCCCTGACTTTAAGGGCACTTCAGTCATGTTTTATCAGTACATGGGATCGAACCGGCAACCTTCTGGTCATGAGACTCATGGCAGAGTTTGATACACTGTATATGGCAGTGGTAGCTCGGTGGTTAAGATATTGGACGCCATGTATCAAAGACAGAAAGAATTAGGTATATAAGAATATAAGGATTAGGCTTATACATAATAATAAAAGTCAAGGCAAGATTGTACATGACAAGGTAAGTTATAGTGTTTTACACTGACGCTCCAGTTCGTACGTTTTTGATATGATGCAAACAGGAACATTCCTACAACACAGAGACTGGCGCCCTCTGGTTGCTCGGAGGAGAAATATCCATTATAGGTTTTGGTTTGTTCATACTAGTTAGGAACTTTTGGTATGACATCACCCTATATAAAAAAAAATGAATTACTGTTTTTATTAAACAATATTTTGTAGCCATTAGCAAGCACAAATCTGCTCATAATACAAATAATAATAGTTGGTTGATGACGTATTATGAGCTGAATTAGTCTGGGCTACTGATGTTCAGTCCATGCGGTTTGGTGAACCTGTGGGAAATTTTACAGAATTCCCATCTGAAGATAAAGAACGTTTCAGCTCGCTTTCACTTTAGGCAAATGAAGCTGGAACATGACTGGGTGCTATTAAGTTGAAGACAAACCGCTTGTGAGAGTTCTTTTTATGTTTGATGTTAAAGTTCAAATTTAAAATCAGAAATCCCCGTCGAAGTCGCTTCTGGGATCTGCATAGGAATCAAAGGACGTTCCGGTTCGGACATCGATTGCTTAGGCTTTATGTTTATTCACACTGTGAAGTCTGCTGAGCTGACAAATGTTGTGTATCCAACACTTCAAGACGTGACACCGAAAGTGACTGTCAGCGATATAAAATCTATCACCCAGCAAAATAACACTACTGAAGAATATCAAGAATATCGAGTCAAGACTTCCAGAAACATCACTCAAAAATCCTACTGGTTTGTTATCAGGAAGCTGGAACTCACTTGTGGAGTCTCCAGCATACAGATTCACAATCGGGAGATGAGGGCACGTATGCTTCAGACACCACTGGAGAGAAAAGGGAGGACTTCTCACTTCTGGTTAAAGTCCCTCCAGGTAAAAAATGTGCACATTGAAATCACAAATGGCAAAGCTACAATTGATCTCCCCTTTAATGGCCTAATCAAGATTACTAGATTACTGCAATAATGACGCCGTGCTGGAGTTTAAAACCAGTGGAAACTACAAGGGCGTCGCTTACACTGGTGAAAAAGTAGCTGTAAATGAATCAACCTAAAGTCCTGGTGAAGCCTTTAAAAAAAAAGTAACCTGGTAGGCCCCCCCATAGGGCATGGACTCCAGAAATGTTCTGTTTCCTGCAGAACGGTCCACAATTCTGTTGTATTCTGAGTTGTAGGATTTCTGTGTTGCGCTGCACAGCAGCCCAGATGTGTCCAATAACACTGAGATCAGGTGACTTAGGTGGGAATGCCACTCCGAACACTCCGAATGCAGAGGATTGTTTATCTAATCATCGTTCAGTGTCTTTAAACATGTGGTCAGTGATGGCACAGTTACCTTGAAAAAGTAATCTGATTACTGATTACTCCTTTAAAAAGTAACTTAGTTAGATTACGAGTTACTTTCTTAGTTACATTCAGCAGCTGCCGACACCACCACCCGCCGCCTCGACATAAAAACGACAACCAGTTCTGCCATTCCTGACTTTATTGGAAGTGCGTTTTAACAGTAACAGATAAAATCTCCTGATATTTAAAGTCGAAGTCCAGTTTTTGTTTTGTGTCTGGTTGGGGACCTCCTGCATTAATCACAGCTCTCTGCTTCACACCACCTGGTGGGATTTGCTCTGTAGGTTTGACTGTGCCGAGGTGCGACTCCAAATGTTTCTTTAAATTTGACGTAGTGTTTTTGAAGCTAGACAGCACTTTGTCGCCAACCTTGATATTGTCATCTGTAGCTGACACAAACTCAAATTAGTTTACTCCTGCTATTGTTTACGTTTGTGTCTCTGCATGGTCTTTAATCTGATTACTGGATTGGAAATTGTAACGCGTTAGATCACTGTTACTGAAAAAAGTGGTCAGATTAGAGTAATGTGTTACTATAGTAACGCGTTACTGACATCACTGCATGTGGTGGCACGTTGTCCTGTTGGAAGAGGACAAACCTATAGACCCTTTAAATGTTTATAAACATTCCAACGGTTTTTGGTGGGCAGGGCTTAGCTGGAGGGAAAAAACAAGGTTCTGGAGGCAATGTTTTGAAAAGCTTTTCCTACAAAATATGAGGATATAACATTAAATCAAAGCTTTTAGATCAGTGTCCAGTGATGTCTGTAGGATTTAGGCCAAGGATAGTTTAGGTCACTGGCCAACATAAACCTGTTCAGTGGATCAGCGGACCTAATGTGCTAATTCAATTTTCTTTATTTCAGACACATCATTGGTCCATAACAATATAAAAAAATAAAAAGTGCAAATAATTATACAGTCTGTTGTTCCAGTGCTGTCTCAGAGCTGATGTAACCTAATAGAGCTCAGTCCAGGGTTGGTTAAATGTTTGCGTAACAGTGCTTTAAATAATGAAAGTTAGCGGTACAGAATCCGGCATTCTTCTTAATAACTTCCAATTTAAACATAATAACCAATACAGTCCTACAGAGGAACTTTTGATATGAAATGTGCGCTGCAGACGCAAGCATTGTTTATGATGGTCTCTGTCCAATCCTTCCGTCTTATTGCGTTCAGCCACAGCTGTATTCTTTTTTTGGTTTTGGACTGTGTCTGCTGGTATCTGGTAAAACATTAGTTTTGAACCACTAACCGTTTTCTTCCTGTTTTGGCACCCGACAACACAGGAAGACATTTATAAGTCGAACTGTCATGCGGGCTTTGGCAGAAAGATTGATAAGGTAGGTTTTGGTGATGGCGTCTATAGATGGTTTAGGGGTCTATAGAATGCTGTTATAGAGGCACCTCCAATGTGGTAATTTGGTGCATATACAGCTTGGTTTAAACCGTTTGTTTATATATATATATATATATATATATATATATATATATATATTTCATTGTCAAAGCTAATAATATAAACAAATGGTTTTTCAAAATGTGAATTCTGTAAAAACATATTTTTTTTTATTTTACATTTTATTTAATTCAGTTAAAACAATTGATTTATCCTGCTAGACTTCCACTAGTGCACACCAACATTTATTAAATAAATACTTTTTGATCAACATATATAACAAAGCTGATTTTTTTCTTCAATAAAATAAAAACTTTGATTTTTTGCTTGGCTATTTCAAAATTATTTCACTTCCTATAATTCTCTGGGGTAAAGCATATTAAACTTGCTGATTTAAGTCATCCTTCCTAAGCAAAAAGGTCAATGCAGCGTTCAATTCATTTTAAAAAAGGTAGAACTGAACATCGCAGCAGTTTTTGCACATAAACAGCCTCTTCTTCATTGTTCCTCATACACCCTCCCCACTAATACCAACAGCCTACTACTGAACATTTCTTTCTGCATCTCTATGCTAAGAGCACCTGTAGAAAATTCAGCAAAACTGACTACCTACTTTTACTATAATAAAAACTATAAACAGATCTTAGGAGCAACTGATCGAAAGTAATTGCTATAATGACTATGACATCCTGAATCCTGTCTGCCAAACAACGAGCATGTGAGCATCACGTTTTCATTTACAACATATGGAATAATAATAAAAAAAAAAACATACTATCATTAATAAAACAGGTCTACTTTTTATTGTTTGATTGCAAATAATCTTACTCTACTCTAAACGTACCTAAATTTACCCCTGAAATTTTACCAGACCAATTAATTTGAATTAAGTGGCACTAAATTCGTTAAACAGCCTCTTTAATTTGACCTGGACATGTTATTTAACATGAAATATGTAAGTAGGTTTCTTTGTTTGTTGTCATTTATGAGTAATAAAGGACATTTCCAATTGTTTTAAGTTTATATTTAAGGTGTTAAGTTATGAACATTTAAAGTAATTAAATCTTAGGTCATTGTAAGGCAGTAATTTAGGGCTTGCTTCTGCATATTTACATTAAGGGGATATTCAAGAATTTCAGTATCTAATCTGTCATATTGTTATGCTCTGTAAATATATAATTCAAGTATAGGATGTATGTGAAATTCACTAACATGCAGCAAACATGACTTTAAAACCTAATGATGCCAAAAACGTTTTTTACTTCATTTTCTTCGCATAAAATTCAAGCACTCTAAGTATACCAATACCCCTTAATTAATCACACTGAGGGCTGATATAATTATGTTTTAAAGATTCAATGAGCTTAAGACAGTCTTAAATCGACTGCTTTAATTAATTAAAATAATTAAGGGCTGATATAAGGATCAGCAAAAAAAATATAAATAAGGTTAGAATTCAGCTGCAGCCGCGTATCAGCTTAGAATCCTGCACTTTTCTACTTCAAACCTATTTATATACAAAAGGATTAAAGTTAAAGTAGGGCATTTTATGGGGTGATATTAAGGGGTTTGATTACCTAATGACTACATACATACAGCATCATGAATCCTTTCTGTACTAGTGGTATGGTACCGGATCGTCACTTGTGCTTATTGTAAGAAATTAGCATGTGCTGCAATACCAGTTTCACCTGTAGGGGCAGTAAAGCACTCAGCAACACTGTGTTTCACTTAGCTATCTATCTAGCTAGCTCATGGTTACTTTTTCTATCATCATTTTACAGCTTTTCTTCATCAGTTTTTTTTTTCTTTTTTTCTCAAATACAAAATCACTGAAAGTTTGTCATGTAACTGAGAAACAATCTTGAACCATCCTTGTTATTCCCTGAGTTTTGGTCTGTTGTCGCGGTTTCCTCCATCTCTTACAGAGATGCAGATTTGCAGATTCAATCGCATTTTACTGCGCTTACTATCTGTTTATTCTTTCTATTCTGTGAATGACCCATTTTGCCCTTTTGACACTGGTATTTACCCTGCCTGTATTGTTATGTTTGCCTGGTACCGGACTCTCGCCTGTTTTGTCACCGTCGTCATTTGGTAAGATCCCATTGCCCTAGTTTGCTCTTAATTTGTTTGATTTTGACCACTCGTTTTTGCCTAAACTCTTTATTAAAGCTTCTTTTACATTTACTCTGTCCGTGTCTACCTTCTTTCGCACCCGAATCCGTCTTGAGTACCATCGAAATGTTTCACTATGCTGAAGGAAACAAACACTTATACGCTACTTTAGTACATTTAAAAGAAGCAATGATATTATTTTCTACAGTTTTTGGCTGAATATTAGTACGACTTCCTACCGCATACGACTACGTAAAAGTTCTTTCCTAGTTGAAATGCAAAGAATTATCTAGAACAGCGGTTCTCAACCTTTTGCAAGCTGGGCCCCCCTAAAGCTGGTTCACTGCAGTTGGGCCCCCCTCTTCCTTTGCTATTATTATTATTATAATTATTATTATTACTACTATGAGTAGGCTATTACCATTACTAGGCTATTGCTATAACTGGGAATTGGCACTAAACCTCTGATATGAATTTATGCTTTATTATTG
>JAOVVF010032343.1:0-10588 GCA_028565595.1 Duopalatinus emarginatus | reverse complement strand
GAATTTAAAGTCAGGTTATAAGCTTTTGTTTCCACAACATGGATAAGCGACAGAACTTATGTCAGGGACTGTATATGTATATATATATATGTATCTCAATAAATTAAAATTTAATCAAAAAATGTTATTGTTTCAGCAATTCAACTTAAAAGTTAAACCTCGTATATTATAACGATTCGTTACATACAGAGTGATACATTTTTTAGCATTTATTTCTTTTAATGTTGATGATTGTGGCTTACAGCTAATGAAAAACCCAAAGTCAGTATCTCAGAAAATTAGAATGAATAAATAGGAATAACAATGATTGTCATAACAATGGCACCTCTCAATAAATGTGATATATTAGACAAACAAGTGAACAATCTGTTAACAAAGTTGATGTAATGGAAGCAGGAGAAATGGGCAAGGGTAAGAATCTGAGCGACTTTCACAAGAGCCAAATTGTGAGGTTTTGAATGACTGGGTTAAGTCTCTAAAACAGGAGGTCTTGTGGGGTGCGTCCCAGTAGACAGTGATTAAAACCTACCAAAAGTGGTCCAAGGAAGGACAGCCAGTAAACCAGCAATATGGTCAAGAGTGTCCAAGGCTCACTGACATGCACAGTGGGAGAAGGCTGACCCACCAGATCTGATCCCCCAGAACATCCACAGAAGAATCTGTTACTGACCAGATACCACAGAACACCTTCAGAGGTCTTGTGGTGTCCAAGCCTTGATGGATCAAACCTGTTTAGGAAGGTGGTGTTAAAGTTTATGGCTGATTGGTGCACATTGAATTATACTTGCCTGTTTTTATTAGCGTTGGTGCTACATGGTTAACAAGTGACTGAACTCTATAACTACAGCTAACAGGCTAGCAGGGTGACGAATAGACATCTACATGGTCATGGCTTCAACAACCACGTTAATGTGATTTTATAGGGTTACTATAGAAACAGGTTTCTTGCGCTGTATTACACTTTTACTGCATTAAAAGAATCAGTGTTCTGTTTTGAAGCTGAATGAGCTTTATGTCCAACTATAACCAAACACTGACACTGGAGACTCCTTCCATAAAGGTTAAATCAACATCTCTATACAGAAGACCAGCATATCTATATGTTTATATACAGTATCTCTCTATGTTTAATAATGTTAAATCCATATATTATTTTACTCTGCAGCTTATCCATCATAAAGGTGTAAATGAGCTGTTGCTATAGAAACGATTGCATATTAGGACAGGTGCATTGTAAAACCTGATTTATGTTAAAGCCAGAACTACTGTCCTTCTGATCAGATCTCAAAATTCAACAGTGAATGAAATAAAATTACAATACAGACCTGTTCGTCAGTGGTTTTATTAAACAAACAAACAAAAACAAATATGTTTTTTATTCAGAAATATTTATTCACTTAATTATTATATTATACTTAATTATTATCATAATTATTTTGTATGAACAGTGTCTGTTCATTCAGTCACATTCATAAATATTTCATATAGCAAAAGTTCTCAAACTAGATTCACTCAAGTCAAAGTCAAGTCAAGTACTTTTCATTTTCATTTCAACTATATACAGTGATGTACAGTACACAGTAAAATGTAATGATGTTCCTCCAGGACCAAGGTGAACAATAAACAACAAACTACACAACACAACAAAGTGCACATGTGTGGTAGCCCGTGCAATGATGCAAGACGACTTATTATAGGTATGTGAGAGTATACAATAAAGTACACAAGACAATTAACAATATTCTAAACAGTAAATAATAAATACTGGTCGTGGGAGCAGTAAGGTGCAGTGATGTCCATTAGTCCAGATGTTTAGCAGCAGTTCTGTCCATTTTTAGTATAAATGTAAACATTGTACTCTTTAGTTTATGTGTATACAGATTTAAAAGATTAGATTGTGTGTGTGTGTGTGTGTGTGTGTGTGTTTTACTGCACAGATTCCACTGTATGAAAGCAAATGTGATGTCTAGATGACTGGATCAGGTCATATCCACAACAGCAGCCCTTGAGACTATTTGGTCTGTCAACCAGTACTAATATCTTGGTCTGAGATACCACAGCACACCTTCAGAAGTCTTGTGTAGCCCATGCCTTGAAGCAGAGCTGTTTTGACTGGAGGGTTTAATGTTGTGTGTGTGTGTGTGTGTGTGTGTGTGTGTGTGTAGATGTGGTTGGGGGAAGGGGGGGGGGGTGTTGAGTGTTTGTGTGTGGGGTTAATATTGAGTGTAAGAGGTTGGAGATTATAATAGGTAAGAGGAGCAGGTTGGAGCAGATGACCTGAGTCATGGATGGTGAGTGGAAGCGTGTGGCAGTGCCACTGCTCTGCGCTGGCGTTGTGAGTGTTGTCCTGCTGAAATGGAGAAAAGAGAAGATGATGAAGTGGAAAGTACAGAGAGCCAGAGAGAAGAGAGAGAATGAGATCAGACAGACGGAGAGAGCTGTCATCCGCTTTAAGACTCAGGTATGGACACACACACACACACACACACACACACACACACACACACACACACACTGGGTTCACCTGTTCAGCATCTGCATTACTATAATGTACTGCAAGTTTATATGTGTGTCTTGGTGTCTTTCTGTGTGTCTGACAAGCTACATGTTTGTGTTTTTCTCCACCCATTCATATTTCTGCTATGTCTGTCTGTCTGTCTGTCTGTCTGTCTGTGTCTTGTGTAACATTTGGATTCAGTAGTCTTTTGTTTGCAGAATCCTGCTGTTGACTTGAAGTCCATCGTGGCTCTTCCACTGACTGTGCTGAGTCAGCAGATCAGAGGAGGATCTCTGCAGCCTGACACTGTGCTTCATGCCTACATGGAGAAGGTTCATTCCACTCTCACTTCTCACTCCTGCTTATACACACGTTCATGCAATGATCACACAGGCCTTCCAGACCTCATCAGTGTACAGTTACACATCCACTTTCTCTGCTATCTATTAACTCAGGGAAGACAGGCCTTTAATCCAGTCATCATTTATAAAGATATAGGACTGCTCATATCCTTGTTTAATGCATAACTCTGACACTACTGTTTAACATTCTTAATGTAATAAGTACTGTATTATATTAACTGGATTACTGATTGAGATTTTGCAGCATGGCAGTTTCTGGTCTCTGGATTAGGCGTGGCATTATGGGAATTTGAACCCATGATCCCAATGATGGGACAAGCACTTTTCTGTCATGTGACTGATATTAGTATAAGTGGGTGTAACCTAGAACGCATTTTCCACTAGTGTAAAAACTGATATCAAGAGTGTAATTAAATTTGCCATTGGAACCCCATAGAGTCTGTGATGGTGTACTGGAGTTTTACAGTCAGTGTGCTGGGAGGCTTCAAAGTAGGTATTTACACATGCCGTGCCCTCCACCAAAAGCAGTTAAATGTGTTAAGTGAGCAATTATTTATTTAAATGATTTACCATAACCAAACTTTCTGCAGAACAGCCCACAATTCTGAGGATTTCTGTGTTCTTCAGTGCATTGCATGTTTTCCCAGATGTATTTAATAATGTTGAGATCTGGTAACTTACGTGGGAATGACTAAACTCCACAACCTTGCTGAAATATTCTGTAGGCAATTAATGCCATGCTTCCTGCAGAATCTTTCATGATTCTGAAATCTGGTGTTGGTAATGGCAAAACCCCAAACTCAGATTCTGACTTCGTCAGAAAGGAGAGACACATGATCTTCACCTATCAAAGATGTTTATAGATGTACCAGGGGTCCCATGGAATGCCACCTAAACAAAGCCCATTCCATTATGGAGCCTCCATCAATATGTAGCAGTGTTTCACCAGTCTATACCAGTTTGTCTGGTATCTTAGGGTACAAAACAGGAAATAGAAAATATGTTAGATTTTAGTGCCATTTTAGGTGAGGCCAGGCTTCAGATGTAGGTAGATCCATCCCAGCAACAAACCCGAGCTGTCTCAGGTTTAGAAGATGCGTCATAGAGTCTGATGATTTTCAGTCACATGCTATGCTCACTTCTCTGTTTCACTATGGTAGAATGAAGTAGAGTTACAGCAATATCAATTATCACTAAATGTTTATTTAACGTCCTTAGTGCAGTGACAGTGTCCAAGAAATCCAGCGTGAACTCCAGCCATCTTGATTAGCTTCTCGAGCCTCTCTGTAGCACTAATTGTGACTCAGTTTGTCTTGTATTCTACAGGCTCTGGAGGTGAACAAGAAGCTGAACTGTGGAATTGCTTTCCTCACTGACAGTCTGAAACAACTGGAAGATATCGAGTCACACAAAGACGGACTTCTGTATGGCATTCCCTTCAGCATCAAGGACAATATGGATTATAAGGTACTGCTGGATGAGGAAGGGAACACTATTAAACTGGCATTATTGATAATACACAGTGTGAACTGGGACATTGGTGTGGTTTTAACTTGGGTTTTGCAATCTGGTATAATGAATTAGAGATTAAACTGTGAGTATATGGATGCAGTACAGAGGATAATAGATAATGGGTTAAATTCTTCAATATATTGTTATTGTAGACATATTTTGTAGAATATAAATCATCAAAAGCAGATCAAAAACCAAATCATAATAATCTTAATATTACTGTAATGCCAGCAGCTAGGGTATCTGATTATCTGATTCAGCTATCATCAACATAACTATAACAGGAATAAATGGGTCAGGATATTGAGTCACCAAGGAATAAGTTATAAATGGAACATTGACAAGGCCTGATCACTGAACCTTCAGGGACATCAGGTGACAGATTACTGAGCAGTTACACGACCTGAATTTAAGCAAACCAATGCATTGTTTAGCTAATGATTCTAAAGCTGGTGAAGATTCTGCATCTGTTCGTGTTACTTGTGTATAAGATATAATGCTTTTCTAGACCAATTTCCCATAATCTCAGAAGTCATGGTAGAAAGATTACAGGAAAACATTATAGACCAACCCTGTGAAAAACAGGGTTCCTGCCTTGTGCCCAATGATTCTGATAGACTAAGGGGATAAGAGAATGAATGTCTGACTGACATTACAGACCAAGACACAAAACATGTTTAACTTATAACAACGAAAAGAAAATGTGTAGAAAGCAGGGACACACCCAGACAGGTAACCAATCCACTGCAGATTACACTCATATCTAGGGGCAGTCTAGTATCTCCAGTTTGTCTGACGGCTTGGATTTGGACTGTTAGAGAAAACTGGAGCTCCTATAGGTAACCTACACTAAAAAACTCTGACCCTCATCCAGGGAATCAAACCTGGACCCTCTTTAATACATTTCCCCCTGCACTTTCTTTCACTTTCCCACCTAGACCTCTCTTCCCTATTATATGACGTTTACCAAACAGGGAGAATGAAGGCTGTCATAGGCTTCCTTTCTGCCTGCTTTTGTATGCATGAGCTCACAGATGCCCATGATTGGCCATTTTCACTATGAGTGACAGGGAAGAGACAATATGCCAACCCTGTTACCTAAAGCATGGCCTATTCTGGCTTATTTCCTACTCCCTACTATGGATGGCTGTAGCATCACCTGGGATTCAAACTTGTGCCCGATATTATTCTTCCTGATCTCTTTTCTAAAACATAAACGAATAAAAGAATGTTTTGTGTGCATGTATGTTTTAAGGGCTACGACTCTACTGGTGGCCTGGTTACTAAGTTAGATGATCCTGCCATTAAGGACAGTTTGGCGGTCTCAATAATGAAGAAGCAGGGTGCAATCCCATTCATCAAAACCAATGTCCCACAGGCTCTCTGCAAGTAAGACTTACATTTACTTTACAAAACACGTAGGATGATAATGATGATGAGACAAAGGTCAATGAATTTCAACTTTGATTTAATTTTGACAATTTAACACTACATGTAGATGACCTGTCACCTTTGCAATGCTGATACAAAAACTAGACCTTAGTGTATGACTGCCTGAGTTAATTAACACCACACACGTATTTCTAAATCCACTTGCAAGAAAATAGTTAAAAATAAGCCCTGAAACATGCAAAAACAGCTCATGACATTCATGAATGTTATTAGTTGATCCCACCAACAACTGATTGTTAACTACGTTACCTGCAACCTCAACCTTTTGGACTCTTCACAGGGGTCATCGGATAGGCCCCTCCCTTCATCGGTGTTTCACTGAATCAAGCCCATGACACCCCCGGACGGCTCAGCAGTGATGTCTGGCTTCCCGGACCCACTCCCCTCTACATATTAGTAAAACCAATTCTGATGCTTTATTAAAGTGTGTTTGTGTTTTTTATTTACTGTAGTTATGAATGTAGTAACCTCATATATGGGAGAACGGTGAACCCCTACAACCTTGAGAAGACATGCGGTGGCTCTTCAGGGGGTGAAGGCTCTCTGATCGGTGGAGGAGGATCTATTCTGGGTCTGGGAACCGACCTCGGAGGAAGTATCCGCATTCCATCATCATTCTGTGGTGTCTGTGGGTTTAAACCCACAAAAAACAGGATAAGGTGATTTATTACTGAACATATTCAACTACAAGTGGCATGGTGATGCTGCTTGACTATTACAATAAGCTCCACTTTTAGTTTATGTCTTGGGAATTTGTGCTCATTCAGCTACAATTGCGTTAGATTAGATTGAATTGCATTAGATAAGATTAGATGCCTAGGATGTCTAGTGTTAAATTGGTGTTCCATTTCATTCCAGAGGTGTTCAGTGGTGTTAAGCTTCAAGATCCCCAACCTTAGCGCACAATGTCTTTATGGAGCTTGCTTCGTGTACAGGGACATTTTCATGCTGGAACAGGTTTGGGACTCCATTAAGGGGAAGTTAAAATGCTACAACATACACTGCTAGAAAAACTGGTACAGATGAGCCTTTGTAAAATACACAGCAATGCCACCTAAGCACGTCATTGGTTGCATCCACCAGTGTGTTTCTAAAGTGATAGACATATACTATTGAAGCTTCATAATAGTATGGGTTTGTTTAGCTGGCATTCCAGGGCCCCCCTGGAACCCCCTTTTGTCTACAAATGTAGCTGACAGTTACGACTATTCCTGTCCTGAATTGTTTCTGATGGGTTTGGCCTTTCCAACAAGACAATGTACCACCACACATATCTAGAGACACCAGATTATGGTTAGAGGACCACTCTTTTGAGTCTATTGCCGACAGAATATCGCTAATTTCCAAAACCGTGAGCCTTGGGTGCCCATGATCCTGGGACTGGTTTACAGGCTGTCCTTCCTTGAACCACACTGATTATTTATTAACCTCACAAGACCTGCTGTTTTGGAGATAATCTGACCCAGTCATCTAACCATCACAATCTAGTCCTTGTCAGTCCTTTGAGAACTGAATATTCACTTGCTGCCTATTATCTCTCAGTAGGGTTTAATGTTAGTATAGTATAGTGGTACTATAATTAAAATATTGGAATGTTAAATATTTTGAGATGTTTCTTTTTTCATGCAGCGCGATAGGAATCACCTCAAGTGTAAAAGGCATAGTGACAGGTAAAGCACAGCTCCAGTAAATGATCACACACGTTCCTGTGGATTTAGAGATTAGTTGTTGGCAAATATGACTATAGAAGTTGCCACATCTTCTGAATAATAATGTGTTTGTTTCCAGCCGTGTCAGCTGTTGGTCCCATGGCACGTGATGTGGAGAGTCTGGCTCTGTGTATGAAGGCTTTACTCTGCCCAGACATGTTCACTATGGACCCTACGGTTCCTCCAATGCCATTTAACCAGCAGGTACCAAACACGAGCTGTTTCAAAGCATTGTTGCCTGTCGTGTCTCTTGGCACTCAATCATGTTTTTTGAACAGGTATACGAGAGCTCTGAGCCCCTGAGAATTGGATACTATGAGAATGATGGGTATCATCAGCCATCTCCAGGCATGAGCAGAGCCCTACAGGAGACCAAAGAACTCCTGGAAAAAGCAGGACACACGGTATCAGGGCTATATGGATAGTTCTACAAACCCCAGATATCTTCTAGGGGACATGATTCACATGAGTCATATGATGAAGTAACACTTAATACATATTTTATAAACATGCACTTTGGTGAAGAGTCTAAGTTTCATGACATTGGACAAATTTGTTGAGGAATCTAATGGCCTTGGGAAAGTGGCTGGTCATAAGTCTGGTAGACATAGCCCAGATACTCTGTAGCCTTCTTCATTATCAGAGAGGTGTAAACAACTAGAGGAGGGATAAGAGGACCCCTTCCTGTTGCTTCAGCGCTTCCTTATACAGCACCATAGTGTAGATGTTCTCAATGCCGTCATGAATCTTAAGGAGAACCGTACATGACAGTGAGTTACATCAAGTTTGCCACCATCTCTGGTTGCAGACACCACTTTCCTGGACATTTTTACCTCTACTACTCTGTTGTGTTTACAGGGTCAGGATAAGGACATTACAAGGTCTTTGCACTGGTGGAATAAACCTAAGTGAAAGTCAGACTGCCCTTAGTTCTAGTAGGCTGAATTTCAACCACATGTCATGGTACCATGTGTCCCCAAACCTCTGTTGCACCACACAGCTTCTCAGCCAGTGAGGGCAGTGACTATACTGACAATTTGTCTTCAGTGCTGGGCCCCTCATAAGAAGACTGTCATTTAAAGTTTTTTTTGTGTCCTTTTGGCCAGGTTTCTAATGTGTCCCAGATGGCCTTTTCTGTACTAAATCTACAGAGGAGCTAATTGTCCAAGTTGAACCCCTTACATGCCTGGTCAGAACACCTGAGAGGGAAGAGATAAAATACTGAACTGGTATGCTGGGCCCAAGAACAAATACCCCAAGATAGCACATCTAGCACCTTGTTGTGCTAACCGGTTCAGTTACCCCCAGTGAGGCTAGTCATGGATAAGTCCACAGGTTGAGGACATTCTTCAGCTTCGTGCCAACAGAGTGATTTTATCATCAGGACATGGCATGGTCTCTGCACTGGTAGGAAGAAACTTGAGTGCTAGACACACTGCCCTTAGTTCATAGAAAGCTGAGTTTTAATTACATGTTATGGTATCCTGAGCATCTGTTGCACCACACTGCTTCTCAGCCAAGTTAGAGACACCCTTGAGTGGAATCCCTTATGTTGGAGTTTGTAAAGCTCATGGACAATAAGGTCCCATTCATTACTTATTGGGACCTGAAAACTTAGTTCTGCTGTAGCCTGTGTTTGTATTTGTGAAGACAGATATTACTCTTAAAACAGAGTTCTCAAAGGTTCTCCGTGTTTCTAAAGAGCCTCTACTTTTATGAAAAGGAAACCTCAGTGAATTGGAAGCCATCTGGGATTGGGCCAAGTTATCTGATTGTGTGCTGCCAAAGAGTTGTAAGCTAAATACTGGTGAGAAGAATACGTTACTGTTTTATAGGTCTAAACTGGCTTGAATAAGCAGAATATTTCCTCATTTTGTAGTGGTATAAACATCACATGATCTCAGTGTCCCTGGTTGACCCCAGAGTTAGTTATCTGAACAGTATAATGATAACCAAACACAAAAAAGAAAAAGAAGCCTTTTCAAAGAGAATAGCAACCATATAACTGATAACGTAACTGATCAGAGTGCTGTGTGTGTGTGTGTGTGTGTGTGTGTGTGTGTGTGTGTGTGTGTATTGCTTTTTCTCCTCTCCAGCTAATTCTGTTCAAACCTCCTCGGATATTCACAGCCGTCCATGAGTTTGTTGTGAGGGGAACCCTTGGAGATGGAGCCACCACACTTTTAACACCCCTGTGAGTCGCCCCTGATTTTTGTGTCACAGTTACTGTTACAGAAATGTGGCATCTGTTAGCTTCAAGGATCCTGTCTTGTTGTATTTTTAGTAAGGGAGTGCCTGTTGACCCGTGTATGCAGTATCAGGTCTCACACTGGGGTCTTCCCAAGTTTGTGAAGAGGATGATCTCTCTGCTTCTTAGACCTATTGTGAGTTCAGTCAACTTCATCAGTTTCACTTTTGTTACAAACAAATATCAGGATATACGTTAATTCAGTAGAAACACTGATTTTTATAAAATGTGTCATTTGTACATAGATGTGATAAGACCTGAAACAAAACACCGGGCTGATTTATTAACAATGCGGTTCATTCCGATTAGTAAATCACTACACATCAGTAACTCACTACAACAATAAACACTACACATCAAACCTAAATGTCACTTCAGAAAGAGAGAAAGCATGTTCAGAATAAAAAACATCAAGGGCAGCTATTTCATTCTGCTAACCTGTTTCCACTAAACTAGCATGCAAACAACAAACAAATAAATACATAAATGCTGCCAGGTGCTGGATCTACTCCCTGTAGGCAATTTGTCAATTGTCACTGATGTAACTGACTAGTGTGGTGTCATCTGCAAATTTAATGATGATGTTAGATCTGTGCAGTGGCATGCAGTCGTGTGTAAACAGAGAGAAGAGCAGGGGACTCGATACGCATCCTTGCGGCACGCCGGTGTTCAGAGTGAGGCTGGAAGACCGTTTCCTCGCTGTTTGTGAGGAAGTCCAAGTGGCCTAGTGGTTCCCACCCAGGGCAAGACACGACTGAGGTGCCCTTGAGCAAGGCACCTAACTCCCCTAACTGCTCCCCGGGCGCCG
>JAOVVF010032342.1:0-10589 GCA_028565595.1 Duopalatinus emarginatus | reverse complement strand
AATAATAATAATAATAATAATAATAATTATTATTATTATTATTATTATTATTATTGTTATTATTATTATTATTATTACTAGAACCTGGCAATTTAGTGATTTTTGGTAGAATTGACATAAAGACACTTTATGCCACCTTTGCTAATACGGCAAGTTGTGTTGAATGTATAATGTGATAAAAAAATAACAGATTTCTTTTTTGTTATCATCACTATTACTACTGTCAGACATCCACTCAGTCATCTCAATTTAATCATACACACAATTAATTTGAATATATTCATTAATGTCTCTTGAAATTAATATCTGCCTATGATGCAGCACATACAGTAATGAGCAATAATGAGTTCATTATGAATAGTAAGAAGACACTAATTTATAGATGTTAGGACCACAATTTCCAGCAACCCCAGCATGTAATGTGAGGCTTCTTTTCTGTTCCCTCATACAAACCAGAAACTGCTCAGGTTTAATTACTCTTACCTGTGTTTAGTTAGTGTTAGCTTTTGTTTGAGTTGGTGTGGTACAGCGGTAACATCATCAGCTCCCATATGAGAGACCTGGGTTTGATTCCCGGTCTGGGCAGCCAGTCTGTGCTACACCAATAAGGGTTCTTGGGCAAGACTCCTAACACTACATTGGCCTACCTGTAATACCAATAACCTTGTAAGTCGCATCTGCCAAATTCCATAAATATATATATGCCTTGTCTTTTTGTCATTCAGGTGCCAGATATTTTGGTTCAGTTTAGTTTGGTCCACTTTGGTTTGTTTTAGTTTAGTTTAGTTTAGTTTAGATCCTGTATTAAGCTTAGCTGTATGATTGTAATTCACATGTTCGTACATTACAATTCCTGTATGCCTGCGGTTTTCTTTAACTAAAAACCTGCCCTTGTATACTATCCCAGATTTTTGTGAGTGTGTATACTCTCACTTCATCACAATAGGCCTAAGAAAAGTTTTCCTTTGGCTATATAAGTTCAACATAATGTGTACACAATTATTAAACCTTTGACCAAAAGAAAAAAACCACCCTAAAAACCACCAGGTGTATCAGACACAACGCCATAGCAATTAAACAATCAATGACAATCAAACTGGCAACACTGGTGATTAGTCTTAGTGTTTACGCTACAAATGCAGTGAACTGTACTGTACATGCAATCCTCACACTTTTAATGGAGCAAAAGTTTAGTTACTAGAGAAATATCGCCATCTATAGGTCTGCCCTAACGTTGTCGTGGGGTGGTTTTGTGTGAGTTGTGTTTCTGTCACCTCAGTGAGCAAGCTAGCTAGTAGTTAGCTAGCTAACTATGGAATATTTAGTTAACCATAAGAACGTTTTTCAAAAGAAGTCAAACTCAGATCCACAGTCAACAACCACAGAAGGTTGTTCAGCTTCAGCACCAAGAACACCAACCACTGAACCTCAGAAAGATGATGTTTATGAGAATCCGCAACTTGCAACTCGTAGCAGACTAGCTGAAAGCATTGTTGCTGGACAGCTAGCTAATGTTAGTTAAAATAAGTTATCCTTATTTTGAGCTAACATAAAGTTTCTGTTTGGTAGATTATGTCAGGTAAAAATAATTAACATAAACATTTCAGTAAATGTAGCATAAAGGAAAATCATATACCATTGTGGAAAAAGAAGTGTAATTAAATTTGTAGTTTAGAACCACTAATTTGTACAATTTTGTACTTAATTGTACTTATATGTCACCTCACAGCAAGACAATCCAGGTTTGATTCGTGGGCTGTTCTGTATGGAGTTTGCATGTTCTTCCTGTGCTTGTACGGGTTTCCTCCAGGTAATCCGGTTTCTTCCAATAGTCCAAAGACATGCACAATTTAGGTCCCACTCTAAATTGTTCCTAGGTGCGAGTGTGTGCGTGAGTGTGCATCCGCTGACAAGAGGTTGGGATGCTCAGTCAGTTTGTCTATTTCATAGAGCACCATGAGTACAACAAATCCCTAACTCATCTGTGCAGCCAACCACCGCAAAGCGATGATGGTGATGTATATATATAGTGTCCAATCTGGCAGCTCAGACATACTTAAACTGTATTGGAAGAGTGGAGAAAATAACACATGACTAGTGTATTCAGTATCTGCTATTAATGTTTATTCATAATGTTTATTGAATTAAAAAAATTACAACAATTACTATTTAATTTAATCTCCTATTTAATCTCCAAAATAATTTTTACTCCAGTATGGCATGTGTAGCACAATTAATACTAGCATAAAAAGCGTTTATTTACTCCCATTAGCATCTAAGTGGTTCTGTATGATTTGGTTTAATATTTGCCAGTAATGAGTTTAAACTGTAGTAAAGCATATTTGAAAAACGATACCGTATAAACTCTTAGTGAATAGATTGCTTATTGTTCATGTTGCCTTACAAGTTGCTTAGCAACAAGCTCTAATTCAATTTCATTTATTTATACAGCACTACATTTTACAAAGCAGATTTACACAAATCCAGATGTAGATTGAGATCTCTAATGAGCAATCTAGGGGCAGCAGTGAAGAGAAAAAAACTGAAATGACATGAGAAAGAAACCTTGAGAAGAACCAGACTGACAAGACTCATCTATCCTTTTCCAGTTTACACCAGATAGTTGGATTATAAGGTATTAGCCTTCCACAGCTCTATAAAATACAGTCTGTTTAACGGATCTCCTCTATAAGCATCAGAGTCATTTAGGATATTTGTGTTTCATGTCCTGTGTGCATGAGATTTGGTCATAATCTGTTTTTGTGCAATCTGTGTGAATTTAGGAAGGACTATCCACAGTAATCTTTGGGGTATCAAGTGAAGGAAGCTTAAAGAAGAAGTAAAGTTGCCATAGCCGCAGAAAGAACAGTGTGCTTCGGCTACAGGGACAACGGCAGCCAGACAAGATGCCCATGCCCGGTCCAGTTTTCGTAATGCACCGATTCTCAGTTCCCAGCTTATTGACTTTGTTTCATACCAGTTTTGTGTTCCTTCATTATGTTCATGCTATATACCTGTTTTCAATTTGCCTTGTCATGCTTTTGTCTATTTAAGCCATGCTGACCATGCAAAGCCTTGGGTTACAGATGAGTGTAATATTTTGGTTCTGTGAACTTCTGCCTGGTTTTGACCTTAATTCCAGCTATACTTAATTTAGTCTATCTGCAGATCAACTGACATGAAGCCTGCATGTGTGTCTAAACATGCCTGTGCAAGTTCTCTTATAAGTAAGGCATCATGATTGGCCAAGCATCTTTGTTCCCAAAACTCCCACGAACCCCCAAATTTGCCCCTTTAATTAAGAAAATATTTAACAAACAGGTTTGTAAACCACTGTCTCAAACATTAGCTTTACCCCCCTATTGACAGGAGCTACACACGGATGTTTTATATAGTACTAATTGTGTTAAAAATAATTGTTTGGATAAAACTAATAATTTTCATTGTGTATAGTGAAGCTTTGTCTTTTTCAGAGAAATATATTTGCTTCTCCTGCAACAATTTAGGAAATGATAACTTTGCAGACTCTTGTTCTAGAATACAAATTCCAAGAAATGATTTCTTCTGCCTTGACTTCATACCAGCTTTTGAAATCAGCATTCCTGTTAGCTGTGATATCAATGTTGTGAAATTGGATCAGAGGTCCATCCAGTTTAAACAGATGTCCCAGACATGGCTGTCAGTTCAGTTTATTTCATCATGAGGTTGACTGTTTTTTTCTTTCAGTGATTTTGACATTATCATAAGTTAATGAGGTTAATGGGTTGTTTATTATAATTTGTCTTGGTGAGCTGAACCTTCCCAATCCCTGTATCTCGGTTTTAGTCAGGGGTTTGAGTTCAGTGCAGTAATTACACTCTCTCTCTCAAGTCCCATCTGTCTGCATCACTTAACTGCATGCTTAACTGTCAGAAACAGTAACATCTGTCCGTATCCGCCTCACCAACCTTCGCTCCATATCAGTAAATTGTGATACTTGTTTTTCTTTCTGTAATCTCAAAGGTTTTGTCTTAGAAATGTACCATTTGGAAACTTTAGTATTATTATACTGTAGGTTTAACATGCCCATGCTCAAGGTGTTAAAAATCTCTGTAATATTTCTGGGTTATACTAACAACAACCCTGTGTGTGTGTGTGTGTGTGTGTATCAGGTCCTGTTTACTTTGTGACTAACTAAAGCTGGTGAAATCAATGTGTGTGTTTGTGTGTCTCTTAGTTATTGATTGGATCGATCCTCTTGCCATAATTAGGTGAACCAGATTTAAGCAAGTGTGTGTGTGTGTGTGTGTGTGTGTGTGTGTGTGGGTGGGTGGGTGTGTGTGCATATAAAAAAAACCCTCTAGTGTATTTGTGAATTGTATCAATACACAAATCATTTCTATTGATGATGTTTAAGCAGTTGATACCGCGCATAGAAGTATCCTGATATGGTAGCATATGTACACAGACAGGAACTCAAATGACGGGGCCATTTACAAATATTACTATTTATTTGGTTGTTTGTTTAGACAAGAAAAACTGGTTCGCCAGTCTAGTATTTGGTAGGTCCTACACAGGCATGGAAATATTCTGTAGGCAATGAACACCATACGTCATGCTGAACAATTTTGTTATATTCTGGGCACATTGCATGGCATCCCAGATGTGTTCAGTAACGTGTATCAATTTGGTAAGTGTTCCTCTAACCATAATTTGCCATTTCTAGACATGTGGTGGTGCATTATGAATGAATTAGTAAGTGTTTGTTGTGGATTCAGCTTGCTTTAAAGCCTCATGGATGAGGGATATGCTGTTGGACATGACGTACTTTGTTGCCTTTGGCTTAGAAGAAAAAAAAGACCTACTTTAAAGTGAAGAGTGAACCACTCATTGACACTGAGGAATTTGACCTCTGCATTTAATCCATCCATGCAGTAAAACAGACATACATTAGTAAGCACCCACACACTGGGTGCAGTAAGCACATGTGCCCATGAGCAGTGGGGCAACACTATCCACAGCACCGGGGGAGCAGTTTAAGGTTTTGATCAAAGTGTGCACATATTTCAAATATAAAAATGTTAGTCTCCTTTATTTGAAAAGGAGAGTCATAATTTTACAATACATTTTTTAAAAATATTTTACTAATTACAGTTTTACTTTTTGCAGTAGTTTTGTTGAAATTGTATTTTCACACCTTTTGTATGATCACACATTTTTCTAATAGTACAGTAAAGCCTACAGCTGTATTAATCACAGGATATATGGTGCTAACCTAAGTTTTAACATTATTAATCTTCTGTCTGATGTTACAAAGTCCTGTCAAATACCAATTTTAAACCATTATCCAATAACTGTAAAGTAACAGTGCGGGACTTCTGTGCTACTAGTGGTGGTTATACTGTACACACTACACCATTTTTTGGTTTAATCTAATAAATGAATTTTATGAAGTTAATGGTCCTTTGGTGCTTTTTGGCAAGTCCAGGCAAGACATCACCTGACTTTTTTGTGAAGTGCCCGTCTGGCCATAAAGCTTGGTGAAATGCTTCTGAGCTTTGACCTAGACTAAGTGCAAATGAGGTGTTTTTTTTCCAATTTGCACGTGTACCATTAACACAGTAGAAAACTTGTAATGTAAAACAAATCCTATTACAGTGTTACAGCTGGCTCACCAACACAATCACCGTTTAAAGCGAGAGAAACAGAGGGAGCAAGAGAGCGTGCAAATAACCACATATACACATGGGATCAGGTTACATTAGTCACACTAGTTATTATCCTTCTTGCTTCAAGCAGCTCACTATTCTTACAGACGCCACGTCTCTTCCTCCACCATTACCAGAACAGTGGGAGACCTCCTTCCTACACCATTTCTCTATATACAATAGTTGACTTTCCCATCCCACTGTGTAACCTCAAAGGGTTCTTTCCTCTTGGGAAATCATTTTGATTTAGCCTTTGGGAGTCATATTAGTTTTATCACCTGGGGCAAATTCAATCTTAGTAACCATTATTTATTATAGAGCCACTGTTGTGTTTTCTGTGCAAATTGGTTGGTGTCATTGTTGTATATATAAATAGCAGATGTGAGGCCTGATAAATGAGTAAATGTAAGGATCTGAGTTTTTTTTTAACAAGAGCAGAATTGTAATGTTTGGGTCAGAACAGCAGGTCTTGTGGGGTGTTCCCAACATGCAGTGGTTAATACGTACCATAAGTGGTCTAAGGAAGGACAACCAGTAAATCAGTAACAGGGTCATGAGTGTCCAAGGCTCACTGATTGGTAAAGGCTAAATTGTCCGGTCTAATTTCATAATTGAATCTGGTGCTAATGTCTTGGTGTCTGATACCACAGAACATCACAGAACTCTTTCAGCGATGTTGTGGTTGGTGTGGTACATTGGTAACATCATCCGCTCCCATATGAGAGACCTGGGTTTGATTCCTGGTCTGGGCAGCCAGTCTGTGTTACGCCAATACACCTTGGGCAAGACCCCTACCGCTATGTTGGCCTCCTGTAATACCAGTAACCTTGTAAGTCACTCTGGATAAGAGAGTCTGCCAAATGCTGTAAATGTTTTATGGAGTTTAGGCCTTGATGGGTCAGAGCTGTTTGGTGGTATTACTGACTGCTTTTCTCCATTGGTTATTGACACTGCATTTGATTTTACTGCTGTCTGACACCACTGTGTGCCTAAAATTGTCAGTGTTTGTAATATTTTTTTTATTTGTACCCGACATGTGACCTAGCAGAAGAAATTGATCACCATTATAGAAAATGTTAAACATATTGCTGTCTAATGGTTGAATTAAAGGCTCAGATAAAGGCACTACAGATGTGTTTGTGAATCTGAGGCTGGTTTACTGACTTGTAGAGCCAAACAAAAGCAAGACATTATCTCTCGTTCTCCTTTTTTTTTCCTCCACGAGGGCCTTGGGTGAGGCCGGGTTCTCTGTAGTCTCTGAAGCAACACACAGTCTGATGACCACTTCCCTAGGGACACTATCCTACAATTTCTTCTAGTATTCCGCAAAAAGGTTTGTTTATTTATCTGCTTAGTGTATTTTCCTGCAATGTAAAATAATGCATGGATACGATTTTAAAAGCTGTTTAACATGTTTATTCTTTAAAGTTTTTACTCTAACAATTCTATTTACACGTAATATATAAAACTGGCTGAACAAGCTTCAATAAGGAAGTGAATTGATAAACAGTATCAGGACACAATCAAAGATGAGAGCTGATCTAAGACATGGATAACAGGAAATTTCTATCGGAGATGTACACAGACTATAATAGCAAGTTATAAAATTATGGCTGGGGAATTTTAGTGCTTATGATGCAATAAAGGCTGGTGATGGATGTTGAGGACGATAACTGATTGGGTGGGATGTTTACTTTGGTATCTGTTTGATAATAGGATAAAATGTCAGTCAGTCTCTCACTGGACAGTGTGCCAGTCCGTCACAGGTTACCACACACACACACACACCCATTCACACCTAAGGCAATTCAACACATCCAGTGTGCCTACCATGTGTTTTTCAGGAGGTGGAACCCGCAGCATCGGGAGAAAACCCACAGGCAGAACATACAAAAACTCCTCACAGAAGGATACTAGTGTGAGGTTCGAACCCACAACCGCAGCTGAGCTGTGTAGCACACACTACCTGCAGCTCCACCGAGCCACCCGAGTATAGAATATATTAAATAAAACTCAAATACCCATCCAATGTTTTAATAGTTGACGAGACCTTTCATGGTCATTTATGATTCTCGGACTGGATTTAAATAGTATTTCCACTATATGGCTTGATAAATGAATTTAAAATGAACTGGAATTCAAAAAGTACAGATTGCTCCTCAACGCTGACTGAAGTCTTGACACTCTTAGACAAGCCACAAGTTTAGTCTGCTTAAAAAAAGATGTTATTTTCTGCCTGGCTTAACTCCCTAAATAACTCTCTGCAATCACTGCAACACACAGCTTATTGCTCCATTATTGATCGCGATGTGCTCTGCTTGGAGACAGAAAATCAACAAGGCGGCAGATCACTACCAATCAGCATGTTTAAGGCCAGGGCTCTCAAACGAATCATTGTATGGAACATTGTGTGAGATGAAGCCTTAGTAATCAGACTCAGCAACGCACTGCTCCACTATTTCCCGCAGGTTAGGGTTCTCCATGGCTGCCGCTACCCGCTCCTTATCATTGATCTGTTTGTTAACTGCAAGACAAAACATGGCACATGAGTTAATTACATTGAAGCCACAGGCTCCATCGTGTCTAACACATTATCAACAGTGAGATAAGGATCGAGACGTGATGAGGACAGATTTGTACATGCGCCTATATTTATATGCAAAAACAGTGTCTACAGGTGTGACCTGATTTTTTATTTATTTATTTATTTTTAATCTTAATGAATGTGTGAAATTAAGCAACAGTAATAATCTTCATTCCACAACAAAAGTGGAAAACCTAAAATAACCTAAAAAAACATGTCACAAGCATTTCAAAAGCCCATGAAGCGTGACCCCGGTTATTATATCATCTTTAAAATAGATAATTTCCCCAATAACAAAGGTGAACATAGAGTAGTTTTGTTCCTGCCATTTGTATAAGGCTGTAGTTGAACATGACTACTAATGTGCCATGTTCTCCCTTTACCGCACAGAGCTAATCTTAAAAAAAAAACAAAAAAAAACAAAAAAACATGGTACAGATTGGTGGTGCACCCATTCATGTCCTGTGTTCATTCTAATAGATTTGGTCTCTTCCAATAGGACAATGGTTAGAGGAATACTCATCTGAGTTTGGGGTTTTGCCATTCCTGCATAATTCAGCAGATCTCAACGTTACCGAACACATCTGGGATGCCAACACAACGTGCTAAATACAACAGGAATGTGGACCATACTGCAGGAAGTATGGTGTTCATTGCCTACAGAATTTTTCCACAAGTTTGTGTAGTACTACGTATTAGACTGGTGTATCAGTTTCTCTGGTACTTTGGTGTATGCTATACTGTCTTTTGCACTGAAGTCTGAGTCTGGAAACACTGCTTAAAATACATGACCAATTTCATCACTGGATCTGACCAAGAGATGGTTTGTCATCATCATTAAAACCCAGCTGACCTCTGCATTTAATGTCGCCTTCTAACTACAGACAGAGTGAACATGAAATGCTGCTGCTGATGGCCCACTGTGGGCTTTAGAGTAGTTCAGGCACACTAATCTCAGCCAGCATGAGTATCTGCTGCTCTTCAGACACTTTGGGTTGAATTTACATTCATTCATGTCAATGGGACCAGTGTATGCGGTTTTACAATGGCACACACTTACTGTCTTCTTCGGTTGAATGTGTTCCCTCAGTAATGTAAATTTCGAGCTGTGAACAGAAAAACACAAGCAATAAGTGCTTAAGGAGCAAAATGCTGGCTACAGAGTTCAATCCAATTCTTCATATCTATAACCACTTCTATTCCATCTCATTAAAAACTCACAGCATGAAGCTGTTACAGTAATTTCATTACACAACACTAAATACAACAAATCATCAGCCTCTGGAACTGGGCTGGGAACAGCATTTATATTGAGAGAAGACAAATAATTATATTGCTTTGTATCTGGATCTGTTTTTACCTTGTGTTTAAATGGAAGACATCGCTGTAGTTTCACCTGCAAGCACAGACCTGCAACACAAATCAATGTGAAGAACCTGCACTGTTAATCATGCCTCGAGAGGTAGGTTATGGGCGAGTAGACTCTACAGGTGCCGATAATCCATTAACCTAAATATCATTCAGCTAAATGAGCCATAAACAATAATCAGCCAGGTCCCAGTCAAGGGTTACTCAACAGTAGTTTCTGGCAGTGTTCATGTTGGGACATGAACACAATCACAATTGTAGAACAGACAAATATGCAAGGGCACAGATCGCCATACCTCTTATGAACAGAGTCCAAACTTAAAAATAAGATAAAAAGTCTTGTCAATTAGATAAAATACCCTTCCAAGTAAACAGTATGTTCTAATTACAATTATTTCACTGACATTATAAATTTAGATGCAACATGAGTTGAGTGGTACACACCTAAGTGTTAATTATTAATATTATTCTTATACTATAGTACTACAGCTTTGGCTATCTGAAGATACCAATATCAGTCAATACCGCTTTGCTCTTGATCAGTAGCTCAGTTCTGGCTTAAACTGTGTGTATGTGGCACTAGTGCACTTCATTCTACACTTATACATCTAACACGTTAGATTTATTTCATTTTGATTCATTTGGTCATTCATACCGCCTATAGCTGAAAAAAACAACAACTATTTGACTCTTTGGGCTTTCCACATTTCTAGAAAGCAGAACAGTGAAAACACATTGCAAACAAGGAAATGTTTTAAGGAATTTGCAGTTTGTGGCACACTTTTGCCTTAACAGCTGTTCTGTGTTCACAACCCTGTAGGGCACAACTGAAAAATAGAGGGATAGGAAGAGTAGAATAAAAAACAAAAGCATTTTCCACATTCTTAGGGCAGGGTTTTCTGACCAAATTGGTCATAAAGCTTTTGGCATTTGTAGGTGGTTCATTTTTA